>JALJVW010003344.1:0-28175 GCA_024865655.1 Emberiza elegans
GCACAGGAACCTCTGGCTGCAGGACAAATGCAGCTGCAGTCTGGCCATCTCCAGCTGGAACCTGCCACTACAGACCTGTGAGCACAACTCTGGGTATCTCTGGTGCAGGGAGGTGAAATGCTCATGAAGCTCTGTCATGTGCAGGGGTTATGATCGGTCATAGAATATTTCCATCATGATTTTGATAAAAAGGAAATTTTCTAAGACTTTTATATTTGTTTTTGAATGGAAATGGCAGGGAGAGGGATAACACTGGAAGGTTGATTTTATGAATTATGAATTTGGACAATTCTGTGAAGGCATCCATGGAAGTTGCTTTTGGACAATAAGTTCACAGGAAATCTGAATGCACCACTCTGCCCTCTGACCACTTGGGAGAGGCAGCCCAGCATCACCTTTGTTAGCTGGATTCAGGCCAGGCGAGCTGTCCTTCCTCCAATCTGCAAGTTCATACCTGCCCCCTGGGCATGTGCCCTGCAAACAGGCAGGGTTGTCATTGACTCCTGCAGGAGGGAGTCTGCAGGAAGCTAGAGAGAGAAGATCAGGCAACTAGAAAATAAACCCAGCAAAGCGCTGTGGTGGGAGAGTTTAGAGATGCCTACAGGCTCCTCCAGTGCAGCCCCTCTTCTAACAAGCCCCCTCCCCTCCTGTGCCCCAGCCTGGGCCTCTGCCCTCAGGGCTGGGGCTCCAAGGCATGCAGCCCATCCTGTGCAGGCAGAGCTGCAGCAGAGCCGTGGGGCAGCTCTGCAGCCCCGGGCCCAGTTCCCTCTGCAGAACACAGGGCTGGGAGCAGCTGCCTGGCCCTGGGGGCTTTGGCAGGGGGCACAGCTGGCTCAGGGTGACGCTGTCCCCAGTGCCCGGCTCTGGGCAATGCTGGCAGGGCACACAGGGAAGGAGCTGCATCTCCCTCAATCCAATGCCATCATAGGACACTTGGAATCTCCCTGAGATTTGAGTCCATTCTGGGAGCTTCAATCCAGGATGCAAACCTGTCCTAGAGCATCTCTAAGTTATAAGATGGATGGGGAATGGCAGAGGTGTTCTGACACTGAAAATGCTGTTGGGTTGGTGAAATGAGCAATGTGAGTCCTTGGCTACAAATGTGGAGCTGGGCTGTGTGGGATGCGTCTGCTCTGAGAAGTAACTGGGACTTTTTTAGAGGAAACCTGGGAAGGTGATCACTCTCCATCTGAGAAAGGCTAAAGCCCAGACAAACTGTGCACAAGTCAGAATGCCAGACCATCTCCCTTAGTTTCCTCTCATCACTTTGCCTCGCACAACTTGCTCAGCTCTCCCTGAGTGCAGCAGAAAAGCTGAGGGTTTCTGATATCCAAGAATACCAGGAAAAAGAGGCAAGGGGCTTGTAAACAAAACCCCCGATCTTGAAAATAATAAAGACCATGTCTGTGTGCTTTGGTGGGGGGGCAAGGAATGGGAAATGGCTTTGATTTTGGTTACAGGTATCTCTTCTAACTCTTCATTGTCCTTTATCCTTGCACAGGTCCCCAAGTGCAGCCACAGCAAATGTCCAACAGCAGCTCCATCAGGCACTTCCTCCTGCTGGCATTGGCAGACACGCGGCAGCTGCAGCTCCTGCACTTCTGCCTCTTGCTGGGCATCTCCCTGGCTGCCCTCCTGGGCAACGGCCTCATCATCAGCGCCCAGCCTGCAGCCACCACCTGCACACGCCCATGTTCTTCTTCCTGCTCAACCTGGCCCTCACTGACCTGGGCTCCATCTGCACCACTGTCCCCAAAGCCATGCACAATTCCCTCTGGGACACCAGGGACATCTCCCACACAGGATGTGCTGTTCAGGTCTTTCTGATTATCTTCTTCCTTGGAACAGAGCTTGCCATCCTGACCATCATGTGCTATGACCGCTACGTGTCCATCTGCAAACCACTGCACTACGGGACCCTCCTGGGCAGCAGAGCTTGTGCCCACATGGCAGCAGCTGCCTGGGCCAGTGCCTTTCTCAATGCTCTCATGCACACAGCCAGTACATTTTCCCTGCCCCTGTGTCATGGCAATGCCCTGGGCCAGTTCTTCTGTGAAATCCCACAGATCCTCAAGCTCTCCTGCTCACACTCCAACCTCAGGGAACTTGGACTTATTGTGTTCTCCATCTGTTTAGCATTTGGTTGTTTTGTTTTCATTGTTTTCTCCTATGTGCAGATCTTCAGGGCTGTGCTGAGGATCCCCTCTGAGCAGGGACGGCACAAAGCCTTTTCCACCTGCATCCCTCACCTGGCTGTGGTGTCCTTGTTTGTCAGCACTGCCGTATTTGCCTACCTGAAGCCCCCCTCCATGTCATCCCCATCCCTGGATCTGGCCCTGTCAGTTCTGTACTCGGTGGTGCCTCCAGCCCTGAACCCCCTCATCTACAGCCTGAGGAACCAGGAGCTCAAGGCTGCCCTGAGGAAAGCGAGGACTGGATGCTTTTCAGAAACAAAAAACTTTCTAGTTTCTGCTCCAGTGAACTGTTAACAATTGGATGCCCAACCTGCCTTCTAAATTTTTTTTAAATTTGTCCATTTTTTCATTGGGACTTTTTCTTATTATTTTTCCACTTATAATGTTTTCAATAAAATATTGAGTTACTGTCTGACCATTTAACATGAACACTTATGTTTTCTTTTGAAACACAATGACTTTCTGGAGGTTTAAATCCCTGTAAATTTAAATAAAAAACAAGTTGGTTGCTCTGACCTTTGTGTCAAAAGGCATTTCTTCAGCCCTTCTCTGGCTCTGCAGGGGCAGTGCCTGTGAGCAGAGGTGGAGGAAGGGGCTCCCAATACAGCAGCACGGCCAGGGACAATGGCCCTGCCTCTTTTCCACATCTGCTCCTCCCAGCTCCAGCCCCTCTCCTTTATTGTCCTTGTCCAAGGCTGATTGCTCTGGCAGCTCAGTCCCTGTCCTGCTGTGTGTCCGTGCTGTGACCTCAGGCAGGGACAGGCCATGGGCACTGCTGGGACACAGCTGGGCTCCAGCACAGCAGCTCCACCAGCAAAGGGCATCTCCTGAGGGCAGGGCAGGAAGGCTTTACTCCCCTCCAGAGTCACTCTCAGGACTCTCAAGAGGCTCCTTGTGTTCCTTGTTCTCCCAGGGCTCAGTGGCATGAAATCAGGGTCTCACTGGGGCCTTCAGGGGACTCAGGTCTGGGTCAGGTTTTGCTTGTTGGTGGTCAGTGCCCATCAGATGCTGAATGGTCTGTGCTGAACCTTCCTGGGGCTCTGCAGCTTGTGCCAGGGCCAATGGCAGGGGAATGTTTGTCTGGAGGGCCTCGGGAGCTGCAGGAGAGCACAGGGGACCTGCAGGGACAGTGTGTGCCAGGGACCAGCAGGGAGTGGAGCTCACTGGGCACAGCCTGGCCAGGGTGGGGTCACCCTGAGATCAGGGACTGATTGTCTGCTGTGAGCCAGGAGAGCTCTGCAGCCCAGGGACACAGCAGGCACAGGGAAAGGAGTCTGGGCACTGACTCATTCTCTGACCCTCAGGGATCTCCCTCAGGAGGATCCAGGGCAGCCCCAAGCCCCTCTGGCAGCCCTGGAACAAGGCAGGCCCCTCTGAGCCCCCTCCATGGCCCTGCAGAGCCTGTGTGGGAGGGGTCAGTGCAGGAGCACCATCAGCTGCCTCTGTGTCCCAGGCTGAGCAGCAGAGCCCAGCAGAGGCAGCCCAGGGCCCTGGGCAGCACAGCCCCCTTGCTCCGCAGAGCAGCAGCCCCAGCTCAGGCTCTGGCCAGCAGGGCAGGGGCTGCAGCAATGGCTGCTTGGGCCAGCACAGACCTGTTCCCCTGGGAAAGGCTCTGGGGGCAGCTGGCATGGGCCAGGAACAGGGCAGGAGCCCGTGGGTGTGCAGAGGAGCCCTGGCAAGAGGCTGCCCTGTCCCTGGGCCAGCAGGAGCTGCCTGAGGAGCTCTGGGGCCAACTCTGTGCTGTGCTGGGCAGTGGGGCTGGCACTGGGGCTGCAGGAGCTGCCTGAGCTGAGCATCTGCTGAGCACTCCAGACACAGAGTGGCTGTCCCTGACCTCCAGGGCCTCCAGTTCCTGCTGCAGGGCCAGACCTGATTCTCCTGCTCTGCAGGGCTGGGGCAGGGAAAGGCTGAACTGGGCAGTGCCAGGGAGAGGAAAACAATGGACCATTGTCCCCATGAGGCCCCACAGTGTCACAATGGCCCCTTGGTTCCATTAAGGCCCACAGGGTCACCATGGTCCCTTGGTTACAGGAGGCCCCACAGCCTCACAATGGCCCCTTGGTTCTATGGAGCCCACAGGGTCAGTTTTGCCAGTGGGCAGGGTCAGCACCAAAGACACAGACACCAACTGAAGGAATTGTGTAATTTATATAATGAATGTCTGCAAAAAATTATAAAAGCATAGGCTCAGCAAAATACATCATCATTAGAAAATAATTACAAAAGGAGCAGCTCAGCAATGCACCCAACCATCCCCACCAAAGATTGCCTGCAGTGATTAAGAAAGATCCAGCAGCATTTACCCTCAGCCTTTACCATGCCCCAGATCCACACAGCAGCTGGGGAAGCTGTCACAGCCAAGGGCTGCAGAGCCACTCCTGGGCACTGGGAATTCCTGCAGGTGCCTCCAGCCCCAGGTGAGGCTCCAACCCCGCTGGGAGAGGGCCCAGCTCTGACAGTGCTGAATGAACAAACTGACAGCACTGCTAGTGTGGCAACATCTGGTTTCATCCTCCTCTTGGGGCCCTCCCAAAGCCTGGCCAGGGCCCCAGGAGGAACCAAGGGAGGTGACTTTGATCCCACAGCCCCAAACAAAGCCAGATGGGGCCTTGTCTGGTTTCCAAACACAGGAAGGTAAATTTGTGTTTCACCAATGAACACGTACAGAGATCATATTGCTAATAATGATTCATTAATGAGCAGATACAAAGACAACCTTTGGTTGGAAGGTTCATCTGGAGCTCAGCTTTGCCTCAGGGCCTGTTGTTCAGGCCTCAGTCAGGGCCTGGTGAGGCCTCAGTGCTTCAGTCAGTGCCTTGACCTACAGATGAACTGCAACCTTGAGAACAATTCTTTGGATAACAGAGTTTAGATTTAGGTATTAGGCATAAAGGCATCACCTCTTGTTCTTCAATTAAGTGCTGTTCAAGTTCGTTACTCAGAGCTATAATTCACATTCCTTTTAAACCAGGCCTAATTAGTTGCTATTTTCTGTTATTTTATCAAACATCCCTTTTTTCTTGAGACTGTGTCTCTTTTTAGACAAGTCTCAATACTCCATTTCCAGCACAAAGTGTCACAGCAACTCTAACATGAAATCATAACACACCAAGTGCTCACACTGCAATGATGACAGACACTGCCACAAATTCATTTTGCCGCAGCCTCCAATTTGGCAGCCATGAAGCCAATCCCAGCAAGAAGAATTTTCTTCTTGCTGCCACTCTTGTATTGCTTTTTCTGTCAAGGTGATTCCTGACTGTTGGACCTCAAACCCAGCACTGATGGACATTCCTGCAACATTCCTGTCCTGGAACAGCCCAGGTTCCTCCCTGGACAGCAAGCAGATAATCCAAGGCCATGTGGTTCTGTGGAGTCCCCATTCCATCCCATTGGAGCTCCTGGGATGTGCTATTGAACATTTTAACAGGATCATTTGCTATTTCTTCTAATAATCAATTTATCTCATTACTGTAAACTCCACAGGACGAGGCAATGCCCATGGGGCACAGGGTGAACCAGAATCTTTGGCTTTCTGAGACCTGTCGGGTGCGGGGAAGACTCAGACACTCAATATGAGATCAGCAAGCTTCAGTTATTGATAGAGAATCAGACACTTATACAGCAAGTAATAAGCTCATGAATATTCTGTAATTTACACCGTCTATTGGCCACACCAAAACATCAGCTCTTTCCCATTCCTTAGGGGTTACATCTCTCTTTTCCCATGTCTCTTTCACCATTTGTTATCATACTACAGCTAGGCCCAAGGACACACTATCTTGCAGGTGCAGGACTTGGAATTAGCCACGGCCTTGTGCTTTTCCAATTCTTAGCTACTCTCCCAACAATTCCCCTGTTTTCTTTTTACACAAGCAATGTTTGATTAAATGCAGCAGATATCATCTTTTGTACTATATTTTTAAAGCACATGCAAAAGCAAAGCAAAACTACTACTAACAAAGCTATAATGCTTACTGTAATGCTAGTTTTATTGGTTAATTGTGTTACAATCTTTTTAATACAAGAATAGACAATTCTAATAACTACTATAATTGTAAGCAGCATTTTTAACCAGCAAAGTCTTTCTTTTATAAGGGATTTGAGTTAGGGAGATAAACAGAAGAGAGACTGTCACTATCTATAGGATATGCTATAAGATAGACACAAAAAGAATTTTGTGCTGTTGGTTAAAAAGCTGGAGCTCATTGGACAGCAGCAGTTCCTGGGA
Source organism: Emberiza elegans (assembly GCA_024865655.1). Classification (NCBI taxonomy): domain Eukaryota; kingdom Metazoa; phylum Chordata; class Aves; order Passeriformes; family Fringillidae; genus Emberiza; species Emberiza elegans. Next base: position 6,427 of record JALJVW010003344.1, read on the forward strand.
ACTGACAGATTGGCAGTCTGGTCACCTCTTGTCTCTGTGCTTATAAACAAAATTGTAACATGATCCAGGTTCAAGTTAATGGAAATTCTTGATCAGGTTATTTAAATAATGTGTTGTTTAAAAGTTGTTTTGAACATGATAAAACAATATTATAGGTGAAGAGGTCTGTGCTAAAGCAGTACATGTCTAGCTAGTATACACACTCTAACATATAGAACTATAATCAACAATAAGAATAATGCAACATAAATCACAAAAATTACAATAAAGTGCAACATTATGTCTAGAATTCTTGTTGCAGTTGATGACTCCTTAAACTAAATGTCCCACTAGTGATGTTCTCCAATTTTCATTGCTCTTTCTAAGATAGTTTTTGTGCTATGTATCTTTTCTGTACTGTGGTCAATGATGATTAGGGTCCTGTGTCTATTGCTCTAGATGCATTCCAGCAGTTGACACAGGTCATCTTGCTGCAGAGATTTTTTCACTAGTGCACGGTTCATCTTAAAGGGGTCGGGCAGTAAATCTCAACAGTATGTGCAGGTAGATTGCAGTAATTCTTGTGCTGTTACAGGAGCTGGATAATTAAAGTCACATCTCCTGATATTGGGTGCTTATTTCTATAAGACTAATGAGCATTTTTCAGATCACAGTCTACTTATACAGTTACAAAGGCATATTTGACATTTCTGCAGTGGAAAAGAAGTTCATGTGGAAAAAATGTTTAATCAGAGAAATTTTTGACGTACACACAAAGGCGTGTGTACAACTGGATGAGTGAATATTTGTCTGTAAGGAGGTGAATAAATTGCAGGCAGTACCTAAAAGTACAAAAGAGCATGGGTTCTCTTTATAGAACAGTTTTTTGCTAATATGATGTAGAGACTCTTTTTTTTATACTCAGTTTACACAGAATGTTTTTAAGTAGGCAGTTTTTGCACATATTGCAAGTCAAAATGTTTGCATTTGGGCAGATGTGGAATTGTTTCAGAAATACTAGTTACTACCAGTTTATCTGACAGAGGAACAAGGCTGCTTGGTACAATATTAAAAGAAGTGGTCAGCTACTAAAATTTAGAAAACATCTGTATGAATGGCTGCTTTCAGAATGCTCTAATTCTGCTCTTTTTCATCTTGGCACTCTCTAACGAGCTCTCTGGGACCTGTGGAGATAAATGGAGGGTTTGCAGGGGCTTCTCTAATTAAAGTTTCTCTGATGTTTATGATAACATTCTGCACATAAATCATAAAATAAACGTCTAGCATAAATCTGTTTTTGTTCTTTACATTTACTACATTTAAGCAAAACTTAAGGGATACAAAAGGCACACTTATTACATCTTACTTATACAATCGTTCTAACACATCTTTAACATTTTTAAATTTTTAAAATACAATTTTAAGGTCTGATTCGTTCTTTTTACTGTAGAACACTTATTACAGCAGACAGCTAGTTAAATGACGAATTACATGAGAGGGTTTTTCTCAGTTTTTCAGGCTATTTGCGGCTTTTGATGTTCAAAGTTTATGCTAATACAGGTGATTTTAAAGGCTCAATGCGAATTGTTATCAATTAGTTTAACAACAATAGTAAGTTTTAACATGCTGGCAGACTAGCGTCTAATCAACAAAGTTTTCACTGGTTGTTTATTTGCTGCAGCAGGCTTTTGATGTTTAAAGTCTATGCAGAGATTAAAAAGGCAGCATAGTGGATATGCTAAGCCAAACCGGCCGAAATTTGGTCCAACGCATTCACTACGCTGATTTCTTTTTCACAGTCTCTGCCAGGAAGAACAAAAAGTCTGTTTAAACCTAGGTGAGGAGCGCCTTGATAGAAATGCTCCTTGGTGTTGCTTATTTATCATCACTGGTCTCTTAACTGCTTCGTGCGCTGGAAAGGCTGGGCTCGCGTGTTGTCTCTGCTGCTGAGCCCCGCGGGCAGGTGACACTGTCCCATGGCGGCGCCGGCTGAGCCGCGCAGCTGTACTTGCAGTCTGTTAAGGTACAGTCTATTTAGGTTGCCAAGTCCCAAACTAAGGCACTACTAGCTGCAGGGTGGAGGGAAAACCGCTCGCGCCGGGAAAGCACTCCAGTCCCGCGCTGCCGCCCGTGTCGGAGCGGGGCGGATCCCCCCGCGCTGGGCTTCTTGTTTCGTGAGACACGCCGGCAGGCTGAAACTGCTTGCGCCGGACCCAGCGCAGCACCCGTGGCGGGGCTCCGCTCCCCCGTGGCGGGGCTCCGCTCCCCCCGCGGCCGCTGCAACCGGGAGAGCTCTCCGCCCGTGCCCGCCGTCGCTCGGAGCTGCCGCTGCCGCCTCAGGCGAGCCGCTCGCTGCGGCTGCCCACCATGGCACGGCACCCACGCTGAATTAGGAGCGGCACAGCTCTGCAGGCGCCCTGAGCCGTGGCTGCTGCCGCCATCTCAGCAAGCCGCTGACTTACTGCGTGTATTTGCAGCGCCAGCACCACAAAACACGTTTTTGCAAGTCTATATGCAGCAATCTCGGGAATTCTCTTCCCAAGTCGACAGTCTATAGTCCCCGCTTTTCTAAAAAGCACTTTAAAAGTTCATAAGCCGCTTGTCTGCCCATTATCTTCTAACCTGATTTTTCAGCGCGCTGCAGCCTTTTGCAAGACGCCGGCGGCGTTCTGTCGTTCTGTCAGCTGGACTCTCCTATGAAGTCGCCAGGGCACCGAAGCCCGCATTTTCGCCTTTCTCCAGGTCTCCTCTATAGGGTCGCCTAAGATGCGGGGCCCGCTTTTTGTGCCTCCCGGGCTGCGTCGGGACTGACACCGAAATGCTGCACCGGACTGTGGCTTGCAGGTTCAAATCAGCCATAGGGCGTCGTCCTGGTCGGGCAGCCATTTGTCAGGTGAGGGAAGACTCCTTCCTGACCCTCAATATGTGATCAGCAAGCTTCAGTTTATTGATAGAGCATCAGACACTTATACAGCAAGTAATAAGCTCATGCATATTCCGTAATTTACACCGTTGTTATGTTTGCCCAATTATCCCCTCATGAAAAAACCCAAACAATATTTGAGATAGTAGCAATTTTAATTAAATAGTTTAGAAAATATATAAATAAGGGATAATTTGGTTCTAATAATAACGCATAAGCAAAAAATAACCGCGGGGTATGGAGTGCAGGGCTTTTGGACCCTTGCCACGTCGCGTACCAGCTTGCCAAGTGAAAATTCCCCCCTTATATGCCATGTATTAATACCATATTCTCCCAGTTCGGTTCGTCATCTGCCTATCTCCGCCCTTGTTAACACCTTTACTGCGCATGCACCATCACTCAGTTCGGTGGTCGCACAAGTCTTTGGGGGTCGTCACTGATGAAGGCCTCTCCTCTTCCACGATGTCCTTTAATTCACCTTTGGGTTACACATGCGCACTAAGCCAGTACAATGTAAGCCAAGGATAACATATCACAGCATCTACGTATCAAAGCAATAAATCCCTTACAATTGGCATTTACCCGGGACCCAACCAGGCTCTGCTTCTTTTTTGTTCATTTTTAGCAACATATCTCCAACTTCTGTCCTTGAGAACATCTGCCGGAGGGGTAGAGCCCCTCCTCTCCCTCTTTTCTTTTTGGCATTACAACTTTTCCCAAATATTAATTATTATATGGTAGGCCCTGTCCTTGTGAACATCTGCCAGAAGGACGGGGGGGGTGGGGGTGGGGGGTGGGGGGGTGGAGTCCCTCCTCTCCCTCTCTTCTTTTAACATTACAACTTTTAATCATTTTATCTATTCCCAAATATTAATTACGGTACCAATATTGATTACTCTTTCAATTTTATCAGCACGAATCATACCTATTTATCACAAATCCCCCATTTCTCTTTTTGATCATTGATTCGTGCTGTATTAAAAGCTGTGCACTGTTATCTTTTATATTCCCAATTTTGTAGCAATCTCTTGCATCAATCCCACAAACAGATTCTTATTTGAGGCTGGCAGGTCCCAAATTTTGTAGTGCTGTTTAAGCTGTTTATACAATTCAGCCAATTCTTTTGACTCTTTTCTCCTGTTTTTTCCTCTGCTCCCCTTTGTATTTGCCTTGTTTGCTTTTTCATTGCCGAAACTCTGTCCAGTGTGGCTTTCTGGCTTTGACCAATCGCCCAGGGTACCAGAAGGATCACAGTGAAAATAATCCTTAGGAAATCTACCTTTCTACCTTTCTCAAGGCCCCTTGGGTTGCAACCAAGGGCCGAGATGCCAGTCTTCTCGGTAGCAAAGGTAATATTCTGGGATCTAGTCACTGGTGCTTTTAGTTTCCTTGGCACCCATAGCCTCACAGAGTTTGCTTGTCTCTTTTTAAATGCCATTTCCCAGTTCTGGCTGGTTAAGAAGAAATAATTAAAATGAAAACAACAGGTCAAAGGTTAGGCTGGAATACCATAAATCTATATTTTTCAGAATTTCAGGGATATGCCAACCACAATAAGATTTTTTTTTTTAATCAACAATTATCAATTATGAAACACTGGTTTATAATATTATGAATTGTTCGTTCTCTTATTTGTGCTATAACCAATATAGCAAGAACTAACTGATCTAAGTTTTCTACTAATTTAATTGCTGCTGGAAGGGTCCCATTTCTCAGTCTTAAAGGTATTCCAAAAAAAAATCACTAGCAATGCGTTTTACAATTAGCTGGCTAAATATATAACCATAGCAAAATAAGCAAATCAATTGTTTCTCCTCTTCCTTCTTAGTTACTCTCTAACATGAATTAAAACAAAATATGCAAACAATACATATCCATGGATGACATTTTAAACTATGTTTACCGTGTTCCTAACATTTTACTTGTACTCTTTTAACAACAGGTGTTATCATTCTCAGTTGCTGGAATTGCAGTTCTATAATCAATTCTGATAATGTTGCTGGTGGGTGACCCTGGAGGAGATCTTCGATCCTTTCAGGGCATTCTCACTGATTAAGAAAGTCTCTTTTATTCTTTTCCATCGGCGTTCTTCTGCCTCTGAGCTCAAGGGAATTGCGGTCGGCAGCTACTCCAGGATGTCTAATTCCTTCTTAATAAATCAGGGTTAATAAAGATTAACTTAAATTTCACCATATTTTCATAATTTTGGAATTACATGTCCCAACAATATTTTAGTCACTATTTGAGCTGTAGCCCAAGCTGTTGGAAATGCTTCAACTTACTGAATTAATTAATCTACTATAATAAACAAATATTTTCACCAACCCACTTTAAGCAGTTCTATGAAATCAATTTGGATCTTTTCTAATGGCTTGTAGGCTGTTTTTGCATTTTCCAGAGGGAGGGCTCTTTATCGTTTTCTTAGTTACTTTTTAACAGGTGAGACACCCTCTGGGTAATTTGTTTTCCAATTTCAGATATCTCTATATACCCATAAAAAATTTTAAAAGTGATCATAAATGACTCTTGTTCTCCAGTGTGTCTGTCTATGCAAGTTATCTAAGATCTGACATTCCATTAATTTTGGCATCATAATCCTGCCATCAGGCAAAACTTATTTTCCCTCCTTAAATGTTGCTCTAATTTCTTTATAGCTGCTAGTTCTGCTAATGGAAGGGTTAAGTGTCTCTTGCTGAATTTCTATTTTTTTTTTTTTTTTTTTTTTTAAGATCATGATTTTACTATCTCTTTTTCTTAAGGTCGCTCTTTTTGCTTCTTCATTGGTCAAATTATTTCTCTCTGACTCTAATATCCCTCCCCCTCTCTGGTGTCTCTTTACATGAACTAATCTATTTTCTTTGAGCTTTTTAAAGCTTCAATTATCTGAATTATCAATTTCCCATGTATCTGAATTATCAATTCTCCGTGTACTAACCCTTTCCCATGAGTGTTTATAAGTCTCCTTTTTTCCAAATTTTTTTTTTTTTTAAATTTGGAGTCCGTATAAAGAGTCCCTTCTTGTCCCTTTTAGTATTAGTAATGCACGGAGTAATGCACAAAGTTCACAGGCTTGTGCTGACCAGGAGGGACTAAGGGGACCAGACTCCTTTACCCTAAGCTTTTTCCCACTTCACCCGAATGCCAACCTGTATCATTGATTTTCAGATTATCTTCTTCAGTTAAAAAATAAATTTTAAGTTTTCCTTCACAGGGTTTTATCTATAAATTTAAGGCTATTATTAGATCTTGCCTAACAAATTATTCTTGGCCTCTGGTATCAACAATAAATCATTTACTCCAAATTTGTCATCTGCTTCAATTTGCACCCCTTTTATTACAGGAACGGGAAAAGCCTCTCCTGTAATTCCGACTACTGGAACTCTCTCACAACTTATCTCACATTTCTGGGGTAATTTTGTTACTATGGACTGAGAAACTCCTGTATTTACTAAAAATGTAACTTCTTCACTATTAGGACCTATTTTTAGCTTTATCAAAGTCTCTTCTGGTGACGTTTCGGTCTCCTTCATTGAACAGAACTCCTGACCTGTCTGATTCTCCTGAGAAGTTTTCTCATCTTGCTGCTTCTTTCTGCAATTTTTCTGCAGGTGCTCCTTTTTATGATAATAAAAATAGGTAGGTCTTGCACCCTTTAAATTAGGACAAAAATTTTGTAAGTGCCCTTTTTTGTGGCAGGAAAATTGCATAGGTCTTGTGTTCTTAAAAATAAATCTTGATGTCGGCTGTTTGTTTTTCTCTGCAAATTTTTCTATATTCAAAGCTGCCTGCACTTTTTGAACTGCTGTCACTAAAATTCTGGCATCTGCTTTCAGCTTTTTCTCATTTCTTTAGACATACACCCTTTGTGCTTCTCTTAGTAACTCTTGAAGTCCCCTGTCCTGCCATCTTTTAATTTTTCCAGCTTTTTCCTGATGTCAGTCCAAGATTTGGCCACAAACTGAGTTTTTAACAGAACCTGCCCTGCTGCAGTATCAGTATCTATACCTGAATACAATTGCAAGTCTTTCTTTAATCTTTCTAACCATTCAGTTGGGGACTCGTCCTTTTTCTGATGCTCACTCAAAGCTTTTCCTATGTTATGTCCCCTAGGCATTGCCCCCCAGATTCCTTGAATAATTATCTACCGGAGATCCCTCATATTTTGCCTATGCTCTGCGTTTTGATTATTTCAGTTTGGATCCTGCATAGGCCATTTCTGATCACCTCACCTTTGTCCCTCACGTTCTCTGTCCCAAATCCGCATTCCTGCCTGTCTGATCATCTCTCTCTCCTCTCTTGTAAACAAAATCTCTAGGATAGACTGCATTTCCACCCAGGTATATGTGTTTGGTCCTAAAAACTGATCTAACTTTTCTGCCACTCCTACGGGGTCCTCTATCAGTTTGCCCATCTCCTTCTTGAACTCTTCTAACATCCCCAGTATTTGGGGGACACTCACATAACCAATAGGTGGCCCCTCTCCCGGATTTGCCCTAATGGGAACTATTCTCCTTCTGGACCTTAATCTATTCTCTCCTTCTTCACCTTGTCTTTTCATTGGTTCCTTCTCCACTGGTTCTTCTTCCCTCTGTCTCTGGTTCAGGGGGGACCTGTGTGCCACTGGTTCTTCCATAAGGGGGTAGATGATTGGGGGTCCCACGGTTCCTGCCTGTTCCTTTTAACCACTTGCCCTTTGGTTAATAAAGGATACATAGGGTAACCCCCACCTTCCTGCTTCTGAACAACAAACTGACTTCTCTCCTCAGCACTCCATAAAGCAGCATACTCACTCTCCTCCTGATTAACAGGGTCTTTTGAATTCACATATATATTTAGAGCCTGGCAAATCCAATCCTCAAATTATCCGAACTTGGGCCAATATAAATTATTTTTCGGATCATTTCTTTTGTCCATTCAAACATGCAATACTTAATCATTTTCTGTTTACTTTTTCCCTTTTGGGATTCCCATTCATCCCAAAACCGTATCATCATCCCCAGTGGGCTGTCCTGAGGAATGCTCCTTCCTGAACCCCCCCTCACGGTTCCCAGATACTCTAAATTTCTGCGGATCCTTCACACAATCCAGCCCCTGGGTCAAGGGACTTACTTTTTCCCTGACCCATTTCTGGCAGCAACAAACTAAGAGATCCCGGTACCAGGAAAATCTTAGTTCCTACACTCACCTCGTGGTTCAACTTTCTCACTTACTACTCTCTCACCCTACCTTTTTAATTTTCTTGTCCTGCTCTTATTTTTCCCTCTGTAATCTATTTGTTCCCTCCTACCTCTGCCTCTTTCTTAATATATCAGCCCTGGTCCTCTCACCATCTAATCACATACTAAAATGCCTGCTACCAACCTCCAAGGAAATTGAACCTATTCAATCACTCTCCTCAGTCTCCCTACTCTCCCCTGCCCAAGGACTTTCTTACAGGTGCCTGGACCAGGGACCCTCTCCTCCCCCTGGGTTAAACCTCCCAGGGGTCCCCACTCATTCACTTTTTTCGCTTCCCTCCTTTCCCCGGCCGGCCTCCTCGCGGAGGGCTTAAAATTGCGGTACTGGGAGGTCCCTCCCGCGTCGGGGGGTCCAGGACTGCCCAGCCCCCGTCTCAGACCTCCACACACATTCACATGCACACAGCTGCCCCCAGACCCAAAACCTCGTGGTACTCACAGCCTCCTTTTCTCACGAGGGTCTTTGTGCACAAAGCAGTTTTATATGGGTACTCTCTCCTTCCTGTAAGCCGGCACTGATGGGAGCTTCTTCTCATGGCGCTTTCAATAACTAATTTGCTTATGCGTTATTGTAATGAAGATTCTCTTTTCCCAAGGGAGAGTGGTCTAGCTTTGGGACCACTTAAAAGTCTGGTGGGGAGCTCCTTCCCAGAAGCTATCCACCTCCCTGGAGTTAAGAGGGTCCCGCGTTCAGGGCACCAAAATTGTTATGTTTGCCCAATTATCCCTCAAAAAACACCTCAAACAATATTTGAGATAGTAGCAATTTTAATTAAATAATTTAGAAAATATATAAAGAAGGGATAATTTGGTTCTAACAATAAGCGCATAAGCAAAGGTTAACCATGAGATACGGAGTGCAGGGCTTTTGGACCCGTGCCACCCTCCGTACAAAGTTGCCAAGTGAAGATTCTCCCCTTATATGCTATGTGTTAATACCATATTCTGCAGTTCTGGTTCGTCATCTACCTATCCCCGCCCTTATGAACACCTTTACTGCGCATGCACCATCACTCAGTTCGGTGGTCGCACCAGTTTTTGGGGGTCGTCACTGATGAAGGCCTCTCCTCTTCCTCGATGTCCTTTAATTCACCTTTGGGTTACACATGCGCACCAAGCCAATACATTGTAAGCCAAAAGCACATATCGCTGTATCTACATATCGAAGCAACAAATCCCTTATAATTAGCATTTTTCTGGGACCCAACCAGGTTTTTGTTCATTTTTAGCATCTGTATCTCTAGTTTCTTCCTCCTGTCCTTGTGAACATCTGCCGGGGGGGGGTAGAGCCCCTCCTCTCCCTCTCTTCTTTTGGCATTACAACTTTTAACTATTTCTATTATTCCCAAATAGTAATTCTTATATGGTAGGCCCTGTCCTTGTGAACATCTGCTGGAGTGGGGGGGGTGGAGTCCCTCCTCTCCCTCTCTTCTTTTAACATTACAACTTTTAACCATTTTACCTATTCTCAAATATTAATTACGGTACCAATATTAATTACTTTTTCAATTTTATCAGCACGAATCATACTTATTTATCACAAGAGGATGGGATTTGCCTCCGTGCCAGAGGGAAGGGGAAGGAGATCCCCCCAGTGCATCCCCAGCAGGACGGGGCTGGCAGCAGTGTTGTCCTGCAGCCAGGGGCAGTGCTGGGCTTGGAGATGGAGCAGGAGAGAGGGGGAAAAGGGCCCTGACTTCCTCCTCACCTGCCTGGGTGTCCAGGGCCATCTTCCTCGCAGCCTCCTCCTCCACCTGGCCAAGGTTTGGGAATGGGAAATCCTGGTTTGGAGGGCAAAATAAGGGCTGAGCGTGTTGGGTTTGATGGTCCCGGTGCCCAAGGGCAGCTGGAGAAGTCAGCGCCCCTTGCAGCCTCAGGGGGGCCCGGAGCCCGCTCATCCCCAGCCTCCCCCACCCCTCCCGGCTGCCGGGGGTTCCTCTGCACCGGGATCGCCCCTCTCCGGGGCTCTCCCCGCTCCGGGGCTCCCGCGTTCCCCCTGGCTCTCCGGGGGATCCCCAAAGCCGGGATCGCCCCCTCCCTGCCGGTACCGGGCCAGCGCCCCGTGGGACCCCCCAAGATCCCTGCAGGGCCATTTCCAGCTCTGCAAGATCCAAACATCCCCGCCTGGCCGAAAAACCCTCCCGGAGACCCCCCCGCCATGGGTTTGGGGCGACTCCCCCTCCCCGCTGCCCTGCGGGTTCCGGAGGGGCCGAACCGGGGCAGCCGCGGCCCGAGCGGGGGAACCAGGTGGGGTTGGTGCTGCGGCTCCTCCTCCCGCTGCTCCTCTTCCTCCTCCTCTGGCCCTCCTCTTCCTCTCCTTCCCGCTCCTCTCGTTCTCTTTCCCTTTCCTTTTCCTCCTCCTCTGTCCCTCCTCTCCCTCCCGCTCCTGCTCCGCTCCCAGCCCGGCCCGGGCGGTGCCGGCACCCAAAAGCAGCCGCGCTCTGCCCTGGGGGGGTTCCAAAGCGGCCCCGGCCCACGCGGCGCTGGGAGCGATACTGGGAGCACTGTTGTTGTTTGGGGAAAGCAGCGGGCAGGAACTGGGAGCGCTGTCTCTGCCAGCACCGCCTCTACTGGGGGACACTGGGAGATGGTCCAGGAGAGGGGGAACTGGGAGCAAACCTGCTGGTCCCGTGGACTGGGAGCACTGGGAGGGCGCAGCAAACAGCGGAGGTTTGGCTGCAGCTGGCCCTATGGGGTCCGGGGCGTGGTTCCACAAATCCGGGGCGATGGTGCCCTGGGATTGGTGGGCGGGGAGACAAAGAAGTTGGGGTTTGCACGGTCACGTGAGGGTTCCAGGGGGCAAAAGTGATGGCGGCAAGTTAGTCAGTGGGACTGGGACCAGGAATGGGAATGGGGACGGGGAATGGGATTATTTTGGGAATGGGAATGGGGAATGGGGACAGGGACTGGGAATGGGGACAGGGAATGGGGATGGGGACAGGGAATGGGGAATGGGGACAGGGAATGGGAATGGGGACAGGGACCGGGAATGTGAATTGGGACCAGGAATGGGAATGGGGACAGGGACCGGGAATAGGGTCTGGACTTAGAATGGGGCAGTATGGGACCAGGAGTGGGGTGACACTGGAATGGGGAGGGAGAAGGGGAGTGACAATAGGGAGAGGAACATCCACTACAGGGACACCAGGAAGGGGGACAGGGGGACATGGGGACAGTTCCAGGGCAGGGGGTCCTTGATCAGCTGCCCCAGAACCTCTGCCAGGGTCTCCCAGTGCAGCCGGAGCTGCTCAGCCTGGGGTGCCCAAAGCCCTGAGCAACCCCCAAGTCCCTCCCAGGAACCCTCAGCTCCCTCAGACCCAGCATCCCCCACATCCCCTGGAAGAGCCCCCCATGTCCCCGTCCTTCTCTTAGTTCAACGTCTGTATTTTTACCCAGGTTTTGGGTGTTTGGAAAGGATGAAGAGATCTGAAAAGAAAATCTAGGCCATGGGGGGCCAGGAGGATGTGGAGCCCCCAGCCAGGTGTGTTCCCAACAGGGATCACCGGCACCACGGGTCACCGGGGCTCTGCCCACCAGGGTCACTGGGGATCATCCAGCACGGATCCTCCCGTGGGGATGGACCTGGAGCAGTGCACGGAGCTCTTCCCACACTGGGGGCACTCTCAGGGCTTCCCTCAGTGCTGGCTGCGTTGGTGTAGGGTCAAGGCTGACCTCTGGGAGAAGCTCTTCCCACACCTGGAACACTCATAGGGGCTGTGACATGCCTAGCTGTGGGGCTGGGATGGGCTCTGGTGCCTGGGACATGCCCAGCAGCGGGGCTGGGATGGGCTCTGGTGCCTGGGACATGCCCAGCAGCGGGGCTGGGATGGGCTCTGGTGCCTGGGACATGCTCAGCAGCGGGGCTGGGATGGGCTCTGGTGCCTGGGACATGCTCAGCAGCGGGGCTGGGATGGGCTCTGGTGCCTGGGACATGCCCAGCAGCGGGGCTGGCTGTGACGCTCTCCAGTGCCTGGGCCGTGCCCAGGGGCCCTGCTGGCTGGGGCTGGGTTGGTGCCTGTGCAGTGCCCAGGGCAGGGTCACAGTGGGGCAGCTCTCAGTGTCCCCAGCAGGTCACGCTGTCCAGGGCAGCCGTGCCGGCGCTCATGGTGCACTCGGGGCAGGCTGGGCTGGACGGGGCTCGGGACACAAACGCCGCCCCTGGGGCCGGGCTCTGCCCCTGCCTCTGGGGCCCAGCCCTGGGGCTGGCAGCACCTTGGGCAGGGCACGGGGCTGCTGCCGGCCCAGGGGGACAGGCCTTGCCCCCTGCCAGCTGCCCCGGGCCCCTCGGGTGCCTGTCCCACAGCCCTGTGCCTCCTGTGCCCGCTGCTCCCCCCCACCTTCACTCCCTCCAGCAAAGCCCCCCTCAGCCTCTGACACTGTGGGAAGAAAGGAAGAAAGGAAGGGAAGGGGAAGGGAAAAGAAAAGGAAAGGAAGAAAGGAAGGAAGAGAAGGGAAGGAAGGGAAGGAAGAAAGGAAGGGAAGAGAAGGAAAGGAAAGGAAGGGAAAGGAAGGGAAAAGGAAGGGAAGGGAAGGGAAGGGAAGGGAAGGGGAAAGAAAAAGGAAAGGATAAAGGAAAGGAGGAAAGGAAAAGGAAAGGAAAGGAGAAAGAAAAAAGAAAAGTAAAAAGAAAAGCCATTTGGCCCTGGCTGGATGCCAGGCACCCACCAAAGCTGCTCTCTCACTCCCCTCCAGAGATGGACAGGAGAGAGAAAATAGAATGAAGGCTTCATGGCTTGACATAAGGATGAGCACAGATCACTCAGCAAATGCCATCATGGGCAAAACAGGTTCCAAATTAGAGACATTAATTGAATTTTTTTCTATCCAGATCAGGGCAGGATAGTGAGAAGTACAATAAAGCTTCACAAACACCTTCTGCCCATTCCTCCCTCCTTCCCAGCTCTGCCTCCTCCCCTAGTGGTGCAGGCAGACAGGCAATGGGGGCTCTGCTCAGCTCATCACCCGTTGTTTCTCCTGCTGCTCAGGGAGAGGAGTCGTTCCCCTGCTGTGCCAGGGGTCCCTCCTGGAGACACTTCTCCATGAACTTCTCCAGGGTGAGTTCATCTCAGGCACAGCAGCTCCTCACACGCTGCTGCAGCTGCCTCACTCTCCATGGGCTCACAAGTCCTGCCAGGACCCTGCTCCAGCGTGGGCTCCTCTCTCCCTGGCTTTGCAGCTCCCTGCCAGGTCCCTGCTCCAGCACAGATTTCTCATGGGGTCCCAGCCCCTGCTCAGGCCCCCCCTGCTCCAGCACGGGCTCCTCCAGGCCCTGCAGGTGCATCTCTGCTCTCCAGGCCCTCCATGGGCTGCAGGGGCCCAGCTGCCTCCCCAGGGGCTGCCCCGGGGGATCTCAGGGCAATCAGCTCCAGCCCCTGGAGCAGCTCCTGCCCTGCCCTGCCCTGCCCTGCCCTGCCCTGGGTGTGCAGAGTTGTTCCTCTCACGTGTTCTCACCCTGCTCTTCCCTGCTCACAGTTACACCCACACCATCACCCATCTTCTTAAATCTCTCACCCCAAAGGTGTTACCACCATTTCCAGCTGGCCCAGCCTTGGCCAGCGGCCGCTCCATCCTGGAGCTGGCTGGAATTGACTCTGTGGGACACAGAGGAGCAGCTGCTTCCAGCAGCCTCTCACAGAAGGTGCTCCTGGAGCTCCCCCTTACCAAAACCTGGCCATGCAAACCAAGTACAAGCACGGTAGGGGTTTTATTACCATTATTAATTCTTATTATTTCAATTGTCTCTATTTTTGCTTTTAAGAGTACAGTTATCATTATTACTAGTATTTTTAGTCTTTTGACTTTATATTAATAGTGGCTTGAGTAGAACTGGAAACAAAGGTTCTTCATTGCAAGTAGAAGTTATCATTTTTTCAGGCTCTTGCCCTGCCCTGTTCTGTGTCATTGCTGTGTGTGAAGCTGCTGCTGCCAGGGCTCCCTATTTCCCTGGTTTGGGAAATTCCATGGTATTGCTCACATGTCAGAAAGAGAGGGCTCATTCCATTCAAATGCATTGCCTGAGCTCTTCTAGTCCCAGTGCTGGAAGCTTGTTTTCTAACGTTGTTGGCTTTCTCAGCTTCTGTTAACATTTGTGATTTTATAACAAAACGTTCTGGGATGTGATTTTGCAAGATTCTCTGATCAGATTTCAGCTTTGCTCTCGGATTCCTTGGTGGTGTGTCAGAGCTGAGGGCAGCAGTTTGGGTGGGCAGCCTTCAGTGGGAGCTGGGGTTGCCTCAGCAGCAGCTGGCTGTGCCCATGCGAGCAGAGACAGCAGAGACGCCGTGCCCGGAATGCTGTGCCCGGCTGGAGCCCGCAGTGCCCGGCCGGAGGGAGCTGCGCTGGGAGCTGCAGGCTGTGCCGGGGCCGGGCAGTGGCCGCAGCCCCGGGCAGGGCCCGGCCGTGGGCACTGACCCTGGGCCGGGCTCGGGGCCCTGCGGCGCCGGGCGCTCGGGGCCCGCTCACAGCGGGGCCGGGCGGGAGCCGGAGCAGCGAGAGAGCCCGGGCCGAGCGTCAGCCCCGGGGCGGGCACGGCTGGGAGGGGGCCCGGCCCGGGGGTCCCGCAGAGCCTCCCTGCTCCAGAGCCGCAGCTGCGGCAGCACCGGGGCAGCTGCCGGGAGCTGTGGGGCACGGAGGAGCCGCGGGCGGGCGCTCCAAGGGCTCCTTCGGGCCGGGATTTTGTCCCGGTGCGGGGCAATGCCCGGGGCTGGGCGGGCTGGGGCGCTGCAGCCGCCGGCCCGGAGCCCCCGGGCAGAGCTCTCTGCTCGGGGCTGTGGAAAACACGTTCACTCTCCTGGGAAAATTCAAAGAGTTTCATAAAGGACAAGGGGGGACAAGGACCATGGAGCAAAGGTTATTACAGCCGGGTGCATCTTGGCACTGAACCAAGACCCTGTTATCTTCGGGATACCCCTTAAATACCTTTTCCTTCCATCAGCCTGTTGCATAGTCATAGACCCTCATGCACAGTAAACTTTTTTCCCTAACTCATTTCCATATTCCAAGAACTGTTTAGCATGGCTCCTCCTCGGTTCCACCTTTTTAGAGCGTGTGTATTCCTTGGTTGTGGTTTTGGTCCTTTTTTATCATCATCTTCAGTTCTGGCCGCTGCCCACGCTGCCTTCAGACGGTGAGTGCTGATGGCTGGCACATCTGTACCAGGTGTCTTCATCCCATGTTCATTGGGTGTTATCCCAGCCAAGCAGGCATTCTAACACAAGCACACTTATATCAGCTATTTCACTATTATGTCTGTGAAAAGTGCATATTATATGGCTCTACGCAGATATTTACCATATGTATTTTGATGTATTGATTAGCAGTGCTGTATTAACATTTTAATAATAACTGTAGTCTTGTAATTAAAAGATAACTTTTGTAGTTAAAATAAGAACTATGTTAGTGGGAATTTTAAGAAAGGAATGAGGCACTCGCACCAGATAGGAGCCACAGGACACCTAAATCTTTCAGAGAAAAGAGAATTTATTGCCCTCTTATCAGAAGAAAGAACATGTTCCTGTCTCAAACGCGCTGTTAGGATTAGAAGGAAGAAGTTGATGATGACCAGACAGAATCCTGTGTTTGAATGGAATTTATGCATCATGTATGAAGTGTATGAATATGCAACAGGCTATTGTTTTTAAGGGTTAATCCTTTGTTAACAGCTGTCCTTTTTTGGTCTCATGCTGCCCAGAAAAAGGTACGTGGATGTCCGTAACTCTTTTTCTTTATTGTCTCATATTGTCCTAATTCAATTTGTCCAAATTATTATTACTCTAATTGTATTACTATTTTTTATAACCATTTTATTACTATTAAACTTTTAAAATTTTAAAAACAAGTGATTGGCGTTTTTCACAATGTCCAAGCTTAATTACCAACAGAAATAAAAACTGTATAACAAAGTTATTTTAACCCCACCCATATAGAATCCCTGTTAATATTTGCACAAAGCCAATATTGCAATATGTGTCTATAGCAGGGCCGAGGGCCGGGCGCCCCTCGGCAGCTCCCGCCCGGCAGAATTTTGGGGGTCCCGGTGTCGGTGCCGGCAGAGCCCCGGCGCTGGGCCGGGGGTGCGTGGGGCCCTCCCTGGGGGGGCTGGGCTGCCCGGGGCAGGCGCTGCATCGTCAGCCCGGAGCCACGGGGGGATCGCCCGGGACCGGCGGGCCGGGGGCTGCGGGAGCGGTGTGACGGTCTGTCCGAAATTCCTCTCGTCTGTCTCACGATTTTCACCATGAAAAGGGACAGAAACTGAGACCACCGAAAGATCCTGTTTAATATCCTGGTTTGATGCAAGTCTGCCAAGCTTACAAGGCCGAGACGTGGCTCCCAGCCTGCCAAGTAATTGTGCAAAGGAGCACCTCGACCCGCTTCACAACAAGCCTTGGAATTTTCCTGCCTCTCAGACTCGGCTGGACTCTTTTCTGGAATAGCCTTTCGGCGGTCCCCACACAAGACCCTTCATCCGTTCTACAGCCGCTGTGCCTGACCGACTGAGATGGGAGAAGCCTCTTCCCCGAGGACTGAGACATGAAACCCCCACACAGAGAAAACTCCTTTTCTTCCCGAGGATTGAGACTGGAACCTGGGGCGAACTGGGGGGGAACAGAACAGACTGTGATGTTTGCTTGCAGGCAGCGATTATTGGGACTATCGGACCAAGAAGACAATGGCTTCAGCCCGCAACTGATTAGAAACTCTTGCATTATTTTCCACCCCTCTTTCACCATTCGCCATAGGATAAAAACCCCGGGTTAGCTAGCCCAATTCGAAGATCTTCCGCGCTTGAACGACCCCCCTCGACTGACGGAACCTCGGCTGGACTCGAAGGGCCCTGCGCCCACGGGCGGTAGCTGCAGCCTCCTCTTTCCCTTTGCCCCCTCTGCCTCTCCACGCTTTATCCGCTTTCTCTCTCCTCCCTCATGGCGCGTTCTGCTGTAACCATTCGATAAAGGACGCTGTTCTGATTTTGCTGCAAACCCCTGTGCCGTGTTGGTGTTTTGTACCTTGAAGTCCTTGTGATCGAATCATCACGAAATCCGTCTATAAGGACGGATCGTGACAGCAAAGAAAGAACAGGAAGGACAGAAAGACGGACGGGAAGAAATTCCCCATTTTTAACCCCCAAAATGCCGGTCGGAACCCCTAAAACCCCAAGATTTTTCTCCCTTCCAGGACCCAAAATTCCCATTCCCCCTCCTTTTTCAGGCCCCAAAAGTGCAGGATTTTGCCCCAAAAATCCGGAGATCCATCCCCAAAAGGTGCAGGTTTTGAACCCCAGAAACGCCGGGCTTTAAGCCCAAGCCTTCCGATGTTGAACCCCGAGGTTTCCCCGGTTTTTTCCCCTTCCAGGACCCGAAGGTCCCGGTTTTGAACCCCGAAAGGCGCGATTTTCGAGCCCGGCGTTCCCGGAGTTTCAGCCCCAAAATCCCCAACTCCATCCCCGGGACGGGAGGGATCAAGCCCAAAATCCCCAATCTCGTGCCGGAATGCGGCAGTTTCATAAAATGCCCCAGATTTTCCCGGCCCAAAATGCCCCATTTTTCCGCCTTTCAACGCCAATATTTTTCCCAGCAGCGGGCGATCCCAGGCACCATCTCCCGGGTGGTCCCAGGCGGGTGGCAGTTGGCTTGAGTGCCGGGCCAGGTCGGAGGGGCCTGGGTGGGGGTTTGGGTTACTCCCAGGCAGCCCGGGGGAGTAAGGGGGAGGGCCTGGGCTGCCTGGCGTTCTCGGGCGCCCTGGGGCCTCCCAGGCTCCAGGGCCCGGTATGATCCAGATGAACCCAGTGCCACTCCCAGTCCCTGCCAGTATGCCGGGGCGCGCGGCTCCGCATGGTGCCAGTTGAGCCGGAGGGGGGGATGTAGGGGGGGGGGGAGGGAGTTGAGCCCGTTTGGGGGAACCGAGGGGTTCGGGGGGGGGCTAAGGGGCTTGGGTTTTGGGGATGTTTGTGAGGGGCTGGGGGGTCAAGGACGGGGTTTGGGAGACAGGAGGGATTTGGGGGGTGACTGTGGGGGCTTTTGGGGCTGGCAGGTGAACAGGGGGAGGATTTGGGGCATGGCGGGGGGTCCCAAGTGGTTTTCCCAATTTTACCCCAAAATTCCCAATATTTTGGCCCCACCCGTCTCAATCCTTCTTTGTTAAGGCCTGCCCAATTTTCCCTTCAGCACCGCCCCACTTTAGCCCCCCCCGCCCCATCTGGCCCCACCCCATCCCACCCTCCCCTTTAAGCCCCACCCCTTTCCCCAAGTCCCGCCCCACCCCTTAACCACTCCCCATTTACCCCCCCCTGGACCCTGATGACCCTCCTCCCCTGCCCCCATTTGTGCCCCCAATTTTATGCCCCCGACCATCTCAAGCCCCACCCATTTAAGCCAGGGCTAAGCCCCATCCAAGACCCCGGGTTAAGCCCCGCCCACCCCACCTTTTAAGCCCCACCCCATTTTAACCCCTCCCCTCCTTTTTAAAGCCCTGCCCATTCCCACCCGGGCTGCTCCACCCCTTTGGGATCCCCTTCAGCCCGCCCCTCCCAAAGCCACGCCCATTTAAGCCCCTCCTTCGCTCCCCCCTTTCCCCTGCTAAACCTGGTGGAAGCCCTCCACTTTGAGCTCCCCCACCCAAGCCCTGCCCCTTAAAAAACCACCCATTTTAAGCCCCTGCCCACGCAGCCTGTTTTAGCCCCACCCATTTTAAGCCCTGCCCATATTCCCGCCACCCGCCAAAAGCCCCACCCTTCATGGAGCTCCCTCCCCCAAAGCCCCGCCCCACTCCAAGCCACTGGACTTTCCCCCGCCCGATTTCAGCCAGCCCTCATCCCTCCTTTCAAGCCACTTCCACTGCCCCCCAGGCCCCTTGAGCCCCGCCCACCCAAAGCCACTCCCAGCCTGGCCCTCCAGGCCCACTTTCCAGCCCCGCCCACTCCAAAGCCACTCCCACTTTCCGCCCTGCCCCCGCCCCAATTCCAGCCCTCCCCCCGCCCACCCAAGCCACTGGGGCCCTGCCCTATTTCTGCCCCGCCCAAAGCTTCCCCCTTCAGCCCCCCATCCCAAGCAGCCCTCCCCCACCTCTCCCACTTTCCGCCAGAGCCCCGCCCACACTCAAAGCCACTCCCACTTTCCTCGCCCGATTTCAGCCCGCCCTCCAGGCAGTCCCACTTTCCGCCCTCTTTCGCCCCGATTTCAGCCCCGCCCTAGTTTCCAAGCCACTCCTCCCTTTTCCGCCCCTGCCCTCTTTCAGGCCCGCCCATGATTCCAGGCCAACTCCAGCCTCCCACTTTTGAGCCCCTTGATTTCAGCCCCGCCAGCCACTCCCATTCCGCGTCTGCCATGTTGGCCCCGCCCTTTGTCAACCCCCTCCCCCTAGATTCTGCCCCGCCCAATTTCAGCCCCGCCCACTCCAAGCCTTTCCCCTTTCCGCCCAACATTTCAGCCCGCCCTCAAGCCCTTTCCGCGCCCCAGGGGTTGGGCCCCGCCTGGTCAGCCCCCCCTCCAGCCCCGCCCCCATCGACCCACTTTCAGCCCCGCCCTGGGACCTCCCACTTTCCAGCCATGGAGGCCAAGCCACTCCCACTTTTGGTTGCCCAAATTCAGCCCGCCAATAAACTCCCAATTTAAGCATTCCCACTTTCTCAGCGAAACTTTTTCAGCCCGCCTGCTCCAAGCCACTCCCACTATTCATTCCGAATTATGGGACAAAGCCCGCCCACTCAAGCCAGATCCCACTTTCTCGGGTAGTGGAAAATTTCTTAAGCCGTGGGGAAACTCCAAAGGCTCTCCGGAGCTTTGGTCCAGGACGTGGACCCAGGCAGCCGAATGTGTTTTGGGCATGCCCAGCCCCCCCGCAGGCCCCTTATGGCCGGAGAGGACCCCAGGGATGCAGGGGCCCCGTTTCTCCCAGGTCGTTCCAAGCCCTCAGAATCATCAGGATGTCCCCATATCCTCCGCTTGAACCCGCGAACCCCGAGCCCCCCCCCTCCCTCCCGCCAGCCCGGAAACGGACCCGAGCGCGGCCGAGGCCCGAGTGCGGCTCAGGCGAGAAGGAAGGAAAATCCAAACTTAGGGGGATTCAGGTCGAAATTCGGATTTTGGGGGTCTTTGGGGAATTTAGGAGTTCTAACGGGGGTTGGGGTCAATTTGCGATTTTACAGGGATCAAGTTGGGATTTTGGGGTCTCAGGGACCCACGTTTTGGGATTTGGGATCCAAATTTGGGATTTGGTGGGGTTTTGGGGCTCAAATTTTAGGGTTTTTGGGGTCGTTGGGCACCCAAATTTGGGATTTCGGGCTTGCCAGGCTTGGGGTTTCCCAAATTCAGGATTTTTCAGCGCCCGACGCAAGGCGAGGTGCATCTGGAATTACTGGGATGGAGAAGTCGTGCGAGATGGAAAAGGGAGCATAAAATAAATAAGAGGAAAACATCTTGGATTGTTTCTTTCCTTTTCATTTCAGTTCTGGAAAGCTGTTTCCAGTTTTTCCAGGAGTTCTCTCCTGTCTGCTCTTCCCAAGAATCTCTCATGGAGAACAAGGTTTAGCCTCTGTCACAAGATTTGCCACCAGCTGCAGCTTCTCTTGGCTTTCACACTGCACCGTGTGTGCGGCAGGGACTTTTGCAGCATAGCAGGACAAATGTTTGGAGAACTTTACATGTCCTTTCTTTTCCTGCTGGGCTGGTGAGTTGAGCCACTGCTGAAGTTTTCATTGTGACTGTTTGTGCTGGTTCGGGCAAATTTGGGAGGAAACCTCCACAAGGGGTCTGTCTAGAAAGCAAGTTCCAGCAGCCCCTCCCCCTCCTAGCTCAGGAAAAGACTTCCCTCCAGAGCGGGTTAAAACAGTTCCAAGAAAAAGGAAAAGTCACAGTCCAAGGAACTTGTCTGCCTAAGCTAGCTAAAACCAAATTGCCAGACCTGGGCTGTGAAGGCATCGGGAAATTTCCAAACCTGGGCACTGGCGCTGCCAGCAAACACCAGATCTGGCTGGTGTCGTTGGCAGTGTCAGAAATCTGCCGGATTTGGGCTCTGCTGGCACTGGGAAGTTTTTCAAATCTGGGGCTGGGCGCAGCAAACACAAGATGGGTGCTGCCAAAGACCCAAACACAAGAAAGTTGATGGGTTTTGGTTTCTGTGCCAGGAAATTGCTGCACTGAAGGCTGTGGTGGCACAGGAAATGTCCAGATCTGGGCATGGGTAGTGCCCATCAAACACCAGGTCGGGACGGTGACAGTCTTGGCCCCAGGAAATTGCTGTTTTTTTGTTTTTTTCCAAAAATTGCTGCACCTGGGCTGTGCCAGAAGAGGGAAATGTCCGGATCTGGGCCCTGGCAGTGCCAGCAACCAGCAGCTGGGCTCCCAGAGGACCGAGACAGCTAAAATGGCCCCCAAATGGGCCCGAAAGGACCCAAAATTCACCCCAAGTGAGCCAAGATGTGTAAAAATGGAGCCAAAATGACAAAAGATGGGACTGAAATGAGCCTAAGACCCTAAACTGCCCTGAAATGGCAAAGGAGTCCAAAAGCCCCAAGCAGAGCCAAAGTTGACCCCAAAGTGGAGAAAGATTGGATTCAAATGGCCCAGAATTGCCCAAAGTGGCCCTGTAAATTGCCCCAAATGCAAAAGGTTGAA
>JALJVW010003346.1:0-10524 GCA_024865655.1 Emberiza elegans
AAATTTTGTTAAATTTGTAAAAACTCCATACAAAGCATTCCCACCCCAACCACCCTATGATATAAAAGGTGGCTACAGGACTTGAAGTCAGATGTACACCTATTGGAGCCCTTGGAAGAACCATCGCACATATCAACCTCTTCAGAGACATCCAGAAGGTTCAGAACCTGAATTTCCACAGGTTTTCTATTTTTTCCTACTAATAAGTAAGCTTCTCAGATTACCTGGGTTCAGGTTGTAAACTGGAGAGTGATAGAAAAAATCAACAAAATGCTAAAGGAAAGAATAGGGTTACTTTTTCTCAAAGATTTCTTGAAGCAATTATCTTATACCAATGGTTTGAAGAGTTGATGTGGTTTAGAAAATTTTCAAAGTTTATGTGGGTGAAGGAAGAAAAAAAAACTTCTTCTAATTTTCTTCTAATACATTTCTGTAGAGATGTGGTTTAGACAGAGCATGCAGTTGATGACAGACAAAAAAGCACAAATTTGGACAGAAATACTGGGGTTAGGTTTCACCTCATTGGCAGGGGTGTCCAACTGTATGGAGGCCAGACAAGCAAGGATAAGGAGAAAAAATTGTCCCTCTTATTTCAGAACTGTGCTTTATCCATCCCAAAGTGGAGTGAATCAATGGCTGCACTTGGCCTTCTCTGGTTGGAATTCCCAGATATCTCATCCCTGCCATTGTGTCAGGCAGACTGTGTCAGCAAAAGGGATAAGGGACAGGAGCCTTCCAGAAGCAGCAAACTGTGCATTATCCTACCTAAGGAAGTTCTGGATCAGTACATATTTGAACGTTTTGCTCAGTTTTGCTAGAATAGGGTTTTCTTTGATGTTCCTTGACATGGGATTGGAGACTTTTCCCAGGGATAAGTTGCTGTCTGTTACCACAGCTGAATTTGTCTAGATGCTTGAAAGCAGTTGAATGGTACCAAGGCATGAACTATTGAATTCCTCAGAAGTGGAAGAATGGAACATTCATAACATCAACTGTTACCTTGCTGAGAGACTTCACAAGAATTTGATCTTTCCTGTCTCAGCTTGAAGTGGTGGATCTGAGGAGGACGGAGAGAGCAGCATGTGGCTGCCACATCAAAACCCAGGAAGCTGCAAAGGTGCTGCAGATCTTGTAACCTACCACTAGCGAAGGAAAAAGGCAGTTGTCAAAAGTGCTTGCATTCGAATATTAGAGTGAATAAAATCGCAGGAGTGTGGTAGGTACTGTTTTTCTATCAGTTTGCAAGCTGTGCACACAATCCCAGTGTGGCTCGGCTTGGTTGTTCGCCTTTCGGAAGGTGCAGCTCTCTCCGGCTCCCGGAGGCGAAAAGCGGCTTAACCGGCAAAGAGCATTGTGCGGTCGCAGAGCACTGTGCGGTCGCGGTGTGCTCGGGCGCTGCTCCTGCGAAAAAGCCAAGGACCGGCGCTTAGCTCGGGCGAGTGCCGTATCTTCGTCTTTAAGCGTCTCTTGTTGCCTATATCTAAGCAGTGTCCTGCATCTCTCCTGTAGGCGCCTTTTAGGAGACCAGTGGAAGGCCACCATTAGGTCATGCCTAATCTATCTGTTCTCAGGCTGAACAATCCCCATTTCTGCAACCCGGCCTCGTAGTTGAATTCAGGATCCTTAGTTCTGCTTTCTTCCTCTTTTATGCAATAAAACAACTGCTCTTTCACCCAGGTTTTAGTCATTCTAGGAATTGGGAATATTACAGCCATCACCATGGAAAACAAGTAACTTTTGAGTGCTCTTTACCCATCCCATTATGTTATTGCTTAATACGATAAACTCTGCTGAAAATTAGCAAAGTTCAAAACTGTCAGCTGGGGTGATTTTTCTCTCATCTCATTGTGTCATCATATCTCAGCTATTATCAATATTTGGATTGTTTCTGAATAAACAATAAGTGGAAATAAATGGTCTTTTCATCTGTTGTTATGTATAGGAAAGATTTTATTTTGAAGCTTCAATTCTCACAACTATAAAATGCATTTTAAAAATAAAGGGCAGATGAGATAAGTAAGTGAGTACAAATGTACCTCTGAAAAGACAATATGATCCCAAAACCAGTTATAAAATAATTTTCACAACTACTGAAAGAGCTAACTTTAATATCTTAGATGTCTGAAAACATAAAAGGCTCATGATTAAGCATATATTGGCATTATGTTTGAGAAACTTGTCAAAACAACCCATTTTTAATTTCATGATTTTTAGCTTTCCATTGATAAAAAGCTTTTAAACAATGTCCTAGGTGGGGTCCTGGTAGTCACTGAAACAAACAGTCACTTACAGGCATGAAATACCACTTGGTAATCTAGCACATTCAAGATTGCAAATATTGAATAATTGACATTAATCGATATTGCTGTTGACCTCATCTGTCTTCTTGTTTCAATCTAAGAGGAACAAAACATTATCTAACTTCTGCCAACAGAATGGCAGGTATCACAGAAAGGAAAAATTCTTAATTAAAGGCAATTATGAAAATGTGGTCAGAAAGATGATGGTTTCCTCTGTATGGCCTCATCAAGAGCACACACACTCACTGGAGAAACGTCACTTAGTCAGTGATGAAATGCAGAAGCTGCATTAATGCAGATGTCGCCTTGCTCTGCTCCTCAACTTCTTGAAGTCTTGGGAAGTCCATTTCCTTTCAGCATTGCTGCCTGACACTCAGGTAGGAGCTGCAGAGGGGAAGTGCATGCTGGGCTGATCTTTCCGTCGGGCACAGATTGGCTTCAAGCACATCTTTAAAGAACCGTAGAAACATTCATGTAGAAACACACAGGTTTCGCCAGGAGCATTTTCTAGATCTGTCCCTAACACACTAACCTTGTTCCAGTTTCCTAAGCAAT
Source organism: Emberiza elegans (assembly GCA_024865655.1). Lineage (NCBI taxonomy): Eukaryota > Metazoa > Chordata > Aves > Passeriformes > Fringillidae > Emberiza > Emberiza elegans. The sequence goes on from JALJVW010003346.1 coordinate 2,856, forward strand.
GTCAACAAAAGAACAGTAAATCCTTTTCACATCATATTGTTGCAGACACACTTTAGCTATACAAATAGTCTTTCTCAACTCTTTTACCCTTTTAGAATTTCTGTAGGTTCTTAATGTTTCTTTTCAGCATGTGTTTTCTTCATTCTTCATTATACACAGTTTAGTCTAATCAGCATTAGTGTTCTGTTTAACATTGTATTTCATTTTCCATACACTTAATTTTATTCACTGTACACACATCTCTCTTAATCCATTTAATGACTAATAATCTTGATGTGGCTTCTGTGTCTTTGCAATGATTATGGTTATATGCATTGCAAGAAAATGTTTTTCTGTAAATATAATTGGTAGCCCTTGTTGTTTTTTCAGGAGGACTAATAAAACTGGTTAGCAGGCACATCTTCTAGTTGGAGCCTGTCAGAACCTTTACCTATGTTTTTTGTCTTGGGCATGGCCATGACTGTCTTGCAACATTTGTGAAGCTCTCTGCAAATTTTCCTATTTCTCATTCTTTGAATCACAGAATGCGTAAGGTTGGAAAAGGCCACTAAGATCAAGCCCAACTATTAATTTAGTGACAACAAGTTCACTGCAAAACCATGTCCCCTATCAGCACTCTTTCTGAACGCTTCCAGGGATAAGGATTCCACTGTTTCCCAGGGAGGACGGTTCCAGCGCCAAGCAACCCTTTCAGAAAAGACATTTTTTTCCCCCAATATCTAATCTTAACATAATATTTATAGGATATTTGGTGTTGAATGAGTTTCATATCTCTTTCCTGTCCAGAAAGACAAATATCCTTCATGAAAAAAAAAAAAGGTGAAAAAGCCATTCTGAAAACACTATTATTTATAGAAGCAAAAATTATTCTGTCTAACTGAGAGAGATACCCAGTACTCATTATAGCACAGGAAGTGAACAGAGAATATCCTGGTCTCATTGCTGCGCACTCTTTTTATCACACTGAGCTCTGGTCTTCTGCAACAGCTTGTGCTGATCAGTTGTGCAGGATTTTGTGCTTCTGTTAAAAGTATTCACCGTCCCAGATTTTCTGAATGTTAATTCAAGATAGCCTGCTCTTTCCTAAATAATGTGTGAGTGAAAGTAAGTCAATGAAAAAAAACAACAACAGACAAAAAAAAAAAAAAAAAAAAAAAAAAACTGAAAACATAAACCCAAACAAAATAAACTCCAACAATAGCAAAAACACCCCAAAACCCCAAAACCTGAAACAAATGGAAGCAACCCAAAGGTTTTTATCTCCTTATGTACTAGTTCCTTTACTCCAGAAAGTTCTTCTACTCCACGGTTGTACTGCAGTTTAACTGCTAAACACTTCACTGAGTTTAAATTTCTATTCATTCCTACCCACTGTAGCTGCTGTATTCTGCTGGGTTTTCTCTTTCACCTAATCATGGGAAGATGACTAAGTAGCATCAGTTCTTAGACAATGAAATTGAATGATTCTTCCAACCTATGAGTTTTGGCTCCTAACCAGAAGGCATACTGATATATCAAGTTGTTTGACACAGAGAGATGCTGTCAAGCTATTTCTAAATGCACTTTTAGATACTAAAGTTTCAGATTGGCAGCATGATGTTGCATTTCTAATTGATGTCAGATGCTCGTAATCACTGTTGACTTTAGGAGAGTTCATAAGTAATGCCTCCCCGTATGTTTTTTAATGAATAATTTTCTTCTATCCTGTAAATGAATCTTCTCTGGTGTTTGCTTAGTTAAAGCAGTCTTAAAGTGGTGGTATAAAATCAGGCCATCTCAGACAACTGATACAATAAGAGCATTATTAATTCATATTGTAATCTCAGGAGACTATTCCTTTGATTTCATATTTTCCTATTTTTATCAATTCTTTTGAGGAAAATGTATTTTGGAGTTTCAGGATGAATGCCAAAAAGAACAGCATTTGAGGACCTATTTGATTTTCTCTGTATTCCCAAGTCCTACAATAGTGATGTTATGCATGGTTGGGATAAACTCAGTACTCAGAAGAGGTTCCTTACCCTGAGCTTGCATCTGGAAGACAGAACCTCTTTTAATATATTCTAATATATTTTTATTTTTCACATCAGAGTTTTTGATTTAAAAAACGTAAAATGCCAAAATACGTGTAGGTATATGCATATCCAGGCTATAAAAACATCCTTGTTCCTATTACTTTACAGCTTCAGCAGAAAAGAAAAGCATTGCAACAAAAGAAATTCATATACAGAGATTAAGATTTATTATGCCGATGAGATTAAAATAAATTATGCGGTCTTCTGTTAGATACACATGAATTGATAACCAGTAATTTACTTCAAATGAATAATAACCAGTTCTGAAACTTATCCCTTCTCTGGATCAGATTGGTGGATCTGAGCAGTGAATATTTAACCTGAACAGAACTATGGTGATTTACATCACCTGAGCATGCAGCTTGCCTTTTGGTCCAAATAACTGGGCACACTCCCTGCCATTTCTATGGATTTAAATCTCTCCTCACTAAAAAACTCATTGCCTGGTATTTCCTCTTGCAGAGTGGAGATAAATAGCAGGGACAGTATATTTTGCACATAGGAAAATAGTCTTGCTTTCCATCTCTCTTGTAATGAGAGACCATGGAGTAAAATCTACAGTCAGACAACAGAATCATAAAATCATGGAATACTTTGGGTTGGAAGGGACCTCAAAGATCATCTAGTCCCAAAGCCCTGAAATGGGCAGGGACACTTCCTACTAGGTTACTTAGACACCCATGCAAACTGGCCTTGAACACTTCCAGGGATGGGGCAGGCACAGCTTCTCTGGACAGCCTGTTCCAGCAGCTCACCACACGCACAACAAAGAATTTCTTCCTAATATCTAACCTAAATTTCCCCTCTTTCCATCTGAAGCCATTGCTCCCTGTCCTATTGCTACAGTTCCTGGATCCATCTCCAGCTCCCCTGTAGGCCCCTTCAGATACTGGGACCTTCTTTGAGGTCTCTACAAAACCTTCTCCTCTCCAGGCTGAATAGTCCAAACTTTCACCCTGGAAGTTGATCCAATATATTAACTTCATGCCTTCCTTTGGACTTGCTCCAGCAGTTTCATGCCCTTCAAATTTTGGGGACCCCAGCCCTGGATACAGCACAGCATGTAGCTTCTCCCAGCAGGGCAGAGGAGTAGAATCTCCTCCTTTTGACCTGCTGGCCATGGGGCTTGGATGCAGCCCAAGATTTGTTTGGCATTTTGGGCTGTGAGCGCTCACTGCTGGTTCACGTTGAGTTTTTCATCAACCAACACCCCCAAGTCCTTCTCCTCAGTGCTCCCAATCACTTCTCCACCCAACCTGTGGACATGTCTAGGATTGCCCTGACCTTCTACAAGGTGTAGAAACTTGTACTTGGCCTTGTTGAAATTCTTGATGCCCACACAGACCCACCTCTCCAGCCTGTCAATGTCCCTTGCAACCTTGTCACTTGTGCAGAGCAGGTTTTGCTGGAGAAGAACATACGTGCACATCCACCCTACTGAACAGTGTTAGTTGGAAATTATTAAGGGTTATTTTATACAATGCTCTTGTCAGAAGGTGTGTACCAGCAGTCTCTGGACAGTCTGACCACCCTGCAACTGTCCTTCGGTGTAATATTCCTCTGGAAAACCCTCTCTCTAAAGTCTTACATTTTACAAAAAGTACAAAGGCCGCGAGGGGCAGGAGTACAGTGCTGGATGCTCCGGAGAAGCTTCTCATAGGCTGCTAATTTAGGGTGCAACAAGTCACCAATTAACTCTTTTCCTGAGAGTTAGTTGATGCAGTGGTCTAAGAGTTTCCTTCCTCCTCTTCTCCAAGGTGCTGGCAGAGTCACAGCATGCCTCTGAAGGGAGTGCTGCTGAGCGGAGCTCCGTGCAGTCAGAGGAATTTCCTGGGGCTGCAGGGAGTACTCAAAGTGGCAGTGAGGTGGTAAGTGTAGGGCCATGATTCGGGGATGAGCTTAGCATGGCTGTGTTGGGATTATGCTGCCAGTGCCACCTCCCTCCCTGCCAAACTCAGAGAAAGTTCTTGACCACTTGCAGAGAAGCATAAAGTTAACAATCAGGTGTGCTCCTGTGGCCAGGGCAGCCCTGGAGGGAAAAAGAGATGGGGAGAAGGAGATATTGGGAAGGAGGGTTGTAAGAAGAGGGTGGTTGAGAGCAATCAGAGCCTGCTGGAGCATCCACGGTGCTGGCCATCCTTTACATTGTGCATTTTCAAATACTCAAAATTTGGTTTTTTAGGAACAAGAATTCTACTACTCTTTTCGATTAAAACCTTAAGGGAAAAGGGTTTTCCACCTTCTGCAAAACTCTTTATACATCACTCAGATTTTCTGAAGAACAGATGACTGTCTATAGGAGTGAGTTCTAACAAGGATGGTCTCAGAAGAAACACGTATAATTTCAGAAGTAATTTTCAAATTTAGTCAGCCAGATCCAAGTGGCTGTACTTAAATCTCCTACTAGCCATTTGGCTTCTAAATCATGAGGCAGAATCATGAATAACAGATGTTTTGTGATGAGGGTGACTAAAAGCTGAGTACTTCTTTGAGATCTGAGTATTTTTAGACCATGACAGCCTTCTAGGTAGCTGGGCATAAAAATTACCCTTCTTCCTCCTGCTCTCAAATCTTATGCTGGATATGAGAGTGTAGTTTGTTATTGCTACTGAGACTTTTGCTGGAAATTTTTTAACGTCTCCCTGTAATTTTTTTAGAGAATCAAATTTGATTTCTTCCCCTCACTTCTCCCATCTTCAAGAAGTCTACTTTGGAAATATAATGAGCTCTTCAGCATTTATTATTTTGTTCTGCTTTGAAGAAAAAGCACTGTAAATCACCTAGAAAATGCTTTCCATGGAAAAATATTTTCCAAGCAGATAAAATTCACCCTTTCAAAAGCACTTCTCTCCACTGCTGTGATGCATGTAAATTTTGTTTTACAAACAATGGCTTTGGTTTGAAAATGAAAGAAAGGTTTCACTTCACTGACTGACATTATTTTGCTTGGCTTTATAGAAGACTATTAGAAGGCTAAAATCACCACCTACAATTAATGATGCGTCAATGTTTACACAGGTCCATTCATATGATGGTACAACCTGGATAGAGATTATCTCTTTCAAAGTGGGAAAGGCAGGCTCCTACTTAGCACTGCTTAAGCTGTAGCATCTCAATGTTAACAGAGGGTTAAATCTGCACTGGTGAAAATTGACATGAACATATTGATTTTGATTAAATATTGTTACAAGGCAGATTTTACGCTGCATGTTTTCCTCGTCTCAGTGTTTTTGAATTTCTGAGGCTTGTTATGTTAATTCCAGTACTACTTAGATTTGATCATAACTACCAAAACAGTGCATCTTTTAAGAACTAGCTTGAATTTTAACCATGAGAGTGATGCTGTCATTCCCTGCCTAGAACTTTAGGACTGACATCTCTTTTAAGTAGAAAATGCTCTATGGGTTCCTAGCTTTGCTGTTGCACTGTGAGTAAGGTGGGATTCAGGCACCTGGTGTTCAAAAGAATGGGAGTCATCTACACCTTCAGCACTGGAATTGGCCTGCTAGAGCCAACAGGTTATAGACCCTCCTGATGCAGTGGTGAGTATTGGTGTAATATTAAAAGTCAGCCAAGACATGCAGCACGTAGTGAACTAACAGTTAAAAGGGCAGAATTGTTAGATTAGTTATACATGATGTGGGCAGTTCTTGATTTCATGCTGAACATTGTAGACATAAGAAATGTGACAGTATTCACTGTCACACAGCAAATATATCTTTTCTGTTCATTTCAGTTCCATCACAAAAGAGCATTCATTGAAAGTTTCTTTGATATTAACTCCTGTGAAGTAATAAAAGAAAACAGTGGACTCTAGTGATAAAACAACTCAACAACAAAAATGATTCAAATTCTGAAAAGTTGAACAATGTTCAAACTTTGGTGCAATCTCGTGTAATCCAAAATGGCAAAAAGTGTAAAAATCTTGCAAAGACATATAGGGTCCATCTTATTAAGGGTGTGTGATTAACAACATAGATGTTTGTGAAATGGAGGCTCTACTGGAGCTTTATCATTTTAGTGCATCAGTTAGATAGTCACTTGATGCAATTAAATGACTCTATTTGATAGAGCAGGCAGCAAAATTTTAATGGGCATTTGCCTTCTACATTTTCCTCTAGAGATGGAGGTTTTTAATAGGAAAGACTGTGGCCAGAAAATCTGGAGAGGAGCAACGTACCATAAAACTGGAAAGTAGCTTGTCTTGCATCATTTGCTTTTCTGCAAATACTACCTCATATGTGTACAGAAAAGAAAAAAACAAAACCCAACAAAAATCAACTAGAAAAAGTAACTCTTAAACATATAATGGGGTAATAATAATAGGTTTAAAAATCTGCAGATTGTCTTTTCCAAATTCCTCTCCCAGCCATGTCCTAAAGAACATTTTTTCACAGAGAAAATGGCTGCAAGATTGATGGAGTTCCATTCAATAATCATATGTTGATTAGCATACGCTTAATAAAAAGCTTATTAGCACATGCTCCACTCTAAGCATGTCACTCAGAGAAGGTATAACAATATTGATGCTTTTTTTACTGTGACAGAAACATGGGTACACTGGTTCTGCAATTTTAAAATCATCAGGCAATAAAAATATAAGAAGCAATGCCACACTTTTATTTTATAAAATGGAGATCAGAATGGGTTTCAGTAATTCTTCTTGCTCCTATTCATTTGAAATTACAGTACCTAACTGTTTTTTCTCATAAATGCCACTTCAAGTGATGCTTTATTGCCTTCGGCTATGAAAGAGGACAATACATTTTAATTTGTATTGCTATAATTAAGCCTGAAATTTGATTTGATTTGATTTTTATATAGTCTCCCTGGTCAGGCATTGTGATGATGATATTTTGCTGTTCAGAATTCAGGACTACAAAAATACTATTTTGGCCAGAGTAATGTGACTGATGATGCAAGATTTGCAGTTCTAACAGGTTAACAAGTGTTATTTTCTCTCTGTCACTTTCACCAATCTCATCAGAAGAAGACCTTATCATAGTTTTTTTTTTTGTTTTTTTTTTTTTTTTTAAATAAATTTTAAGTGAATTTCAATGTCATTTTTTCCTCAATTAAATTCCAGGTATATGATACAGATAATAGCTGGACTTTAGACTCATTTAACTTTAACTGTAGTACCAAATCCTTTAGCTGATGGAGAACAGCAGTACCTTAATCCCATTTTATCCTGCAGGAGATTGACTTTCTCTGGTTCCATTTGATGACAAAAAAAACCATGAAGGCAGAACAAACTCATATTGCTGTGGGCAACTACTTTTTGATAGAAATCAATCCCTGTCTTTTCAGGGAGCAGGTGTCCTTTGTCTGGCTATCACGTGCATTCCATGTGGTTATGAAAGAGCATTGAGTTTTGGCAGGTCAGACTTTAAAACATCGGGAGGAATAGCACGTGCTTGGTTGGCATCCTCAATCTTTTTGGGATTTCTGGGATGTGCTCAGGCACATCGATCATCCAGCAACATTATTTTCTTGGCAGCAGGACCAAAACTTCTAAAAACAGGCCTACCCAGAGCCTAGCCTAGTCTAAATGAAGTATGTAAAGAAAGATGGAAATGAGGTTTTAGGATAAT
>JALJVW010003347.1:0-29629 GCA_024865655.1 Emberiza elegans
CTACCACTCTCCTGCGATTTTATTCACGCTAACATTCGAATGCAAGTCGTTTTGGACTACTTTCTTTTGCTTCTTGCAAAACGCTCTGCAGTGCTCCGTGAACCTCTAGAACACGATAGGAGATGATTTCTGTACTGGCACAGTTTCTCCTTGCGAGACATAGTGGAAAAGCTTTTTGCTTAGATGTAGGCGACAAGAGACGCTAAAGACGAAGGTACGGCACTCTCCCGAGCCAAGGGCCGGTCCTTGGCTTCTTTCGGCAGAAGCCGCGCTTCGGAGCACCCCGCGACCGGCACAGTGCTCTGCGACCGGCACAATGCTCTTTGCGCGAAGAAGCCGCTTCTTCGCCTCCGGGAGCTGGAGAGAGCGGCACCTCCCGAAAGGCGAACAACCAAGCCGAACTACACTGGGACTGTGTGCACAGCTTGCAAACTGATAGAAAACAGTACCTTACCACTCTCCTGCGATTTTATTCACGCTAACATTCGAATGCAAGTCGGACACCCGCGACCGGCACAGTGCTCTGCGACCGGCAATGCTCTTTCGTGAAAAGCCGCTTCTTCGCCTCCGGGAACTGGAGAGGCGGCACCTCGAAAGGCGAACAACCAAGCCGAGCCACACTGGGATTGTGTGCACAGCTTGCAAACTGATAGAAAACAGTACCTTACCACTCTCCCTGCGATTTTATTCACGCTAACATTCGAATGCAAGTCGTTTTGGACTACTTTCTTTTGCTTCTTGCAAAACGCTCTGCAGTGCTCCGTGCACCTCTAGAACACGATAGGAGATGATTTCTGTACTGGCACAGTTTCTCCTTGCCGAGACATAGTGGAAAAGCTTTTTGCTTAGATGTAGGCGACAAGAGACGCTAAAGACGAAGGTACGGCTCTCGCCCGAGCCAAGGGCCGGTCCTTGGCTTCTTTCCATTCAAGCCGCGCTTCGGAGCACCCGCGACCGGCACAGTGCTCTGCGACCGGCACAATGCTCTTTGCGCGAAGAAGCCGCTTCTTCGCCTCCGGGAACCGGGAGAGCGGCACCTCCCGAAAGGCGAACAACCAAGCCGAACTACACTGGGACTGTGTGCACAGCTTGCAAACTGATAGAAAACAGTACCTTACCACTCTCCTGCGATTTTATTCACGCTAACATTCGAATGCAAGTCGTTTTGGACTACTTTCTTTTGCTTCTTGCAAAACGCTCTGCAGTGCTCCGTGCACCTCTAGAACACGATAGGAGATGATTTCTGTACTGGCACAGTTTCTGCGGCACCTCCCGAAAGGCGAACAACCAAGCCGAACTACACTGGGACTGTGTGCACAGCTTGCAAACTGATAGAAAACAGTACCTTACCACTCTCCTGCGATTTTATTCACGCTAACATTCGAATGCAAGTCGTTTTGGACTACTTTCTTTTGCTTCTTGCAAAACGCTCTGCAGTGCTCCGTGCACCTCTAGAACACGATAGGAGATGATTTCTGTACTGGCACAGTTTCTCCTTGCGAGACATAGTGGAAAAGCTTTTTGCTTAGATGTAGGCGACAAGAGACGCTAAAGACGAAGTACGGCACTCTCCCGAGCCAAGGGCCGGTCCTTGGCTTCTTTCGGCAGAAGCCGCGCTTCGGAGCACCCGCGACCGGCACAGTGCTCTGCGACCGGCACAATGCTCTTTGCGCGAAGAAGCCGCTTCTTCGCCTCCGGGAACCGGAGAGAGCGGCACCTCCCGAAAGGCGAACAACCAAGCCGAACTACACTGGGACTGTGTGCACAGCTTGCAAACTGATAGAAAACAGTACCTTACCACTCTCCTGCGATTTTATTCACGCTAACATTCGAATGCAAGTCGTTTTGGACTACTTTCTTTTGCTTCTTGCAAAACGCTCTGCAGTGCTCCGTGCACCTCTAGAACACGATAGGAGATGATTTCTGTACTGGCACAGTTTCTCCTTGCGAGACATAGTGGAAAAGCTTTTTGCTTAGATGTAGGCGACAAGAGACGCTAAAGACGAAGGTACGGCACTCGCCCGAGCCAAGGGCCGGTCCTTGGCTTCTTTCGGCAGAAGCCGCGCTTCGAGCACCCCGCGACCGGCACAGTGCTCTGCGACCGGCACAATGCTCTTTGCGCGAAGAAGCCGCTTCTTCGCCTCCGGGAACTGGAGAGGCGGCACCTCCCGAAAGGCGAACAACCAAGCCGAACTACACTGGGACTGTGTGCACAGCTTGCAAACTGATAGAAAACAGTACCTTACCACTCTCCTGCGATTTTATTCACGCTAACATTCGAATGCAAGTCGTTTTGGACTACTTTCTTTTGCTTCTTGCAAAACGCTCTGCAGTGCTCCGTGCACCTCTAGAACACGATAGGAGATGATTTCTGTACTGGCACAGTTTCTCCTTGCGAGACATAGTGGAAAAGCTTTTTTTGCTTAGATGTAGGCGACAAGAGACGCTAAAGACGAAGGTACGGCACTCGCCCGAGCCAAGGGCCGGTCCTTGGCTTCTTTCGGCAGAAGCCGCGCTTCGGAGCACCCCGCGACCGGCACAGTGCTCTGCGACCGGCACAATGCTCTTTGCGCGAAGAAGACGCTTCTTCGCCTCCGGGAACCGGGAGGCGGCACCTCCCGAAAGGCGAACAACCAAAGCCGAACTACACTGGGACTGTGTGCACAGCTTGCAAACTGATAGAAAACAGTACCTTACCACTCTCCTGCGATTTTATTCACGCTAACATTCGAATGCAAGTCGTTTTGGACTACTTTCTTTTGCTTCTTGCAAAACGCTCTGCAGTGCTCCGTGCACCTCTAGAACACGATAGGAGATGATTTCTGTACTGGCACAGTTTCTCCTTGCGAGACATAGTGGAAAAGCTTTTTTTGCTTAGATGTAGGCGACAAGAGACGCTAAAGACGAAGGTACGGCACTCTCCCGAGCCAAGGGCCGGTCCTTGGCTTCTTTCGGCAGAAGCCGCGCTTCGAGCACACCCGCGACCGGCACAGTGCTCTGCGACCGGCACAATGCTCTTTGCGCGAAGAAGCCGCTTCTTCGCCTCCGGGGAACCGGAGAGGCGGCACCTCCCGAAAGGCGAACAACCAAAGCCGAACTACACTGGGACTGTGTGCACAGCTTGCAAACTGATAGAAAACAGTACCTTACCACTCTCCTGCGATTTTATTCACGCTAACATTCGAATGCAAGTCGTTTTGGACTACTTTCTTTTGCTTCTTGCAAAACGCTCTGCAGTGCTCCGTGCACCTCTAGAACACGATAGGAGATGATTTCTGTACTGGCACAGTTTCTCCTTGCGAGACATAGTGGAAAAGCTTTTTTGCTTAGATGTAGGCGACAAGAGACGCTAAAAGACGAAGGTACGGCACTCGCCCGAGCCAAGGGCCGGTCCTTGGCTTCTTTCGGCAGAAGCCGCGCTTCGGAGCACCCGCGACCGGCACAGTGCTCTGCGACCGGCACAATGCTCTTTGCGCGAAGAAGCCGCTTCTTCGCCTCCGGGAACTGGAGAGAGCGGCACCTCCCGAAAGGCGAACAACAAGCCGAACTACACTGGGACTGTGTGCACAGCTTGCAAACTGATAGAAAACAGTACCTTACCACTCTCCTGCGATTTTATTCACGCTAACATTCGAATGCAAGTCGTTTTGGACTACTTTCTTTTGCTTCTTGCAAAACGCTCTGCAGTGCTCCGTGCACCTCTAGAACACGATAGGAGATGATTTCTGTACTGGCACAGTTTCTCCTTGCGAGACATAGTGGAAAAGCTTTTTGCTTAGATGTAGGCGACAAGAGACGCTAAAGACGAAGGTACGGCACTCTCCCGAGCCAAGGGCCGGTCCTTGGCTTCTTTCGGCAGAAGCCGCGCTTCGGAGCACCCGCGACCGGCACAGTGCTCTGCGACCGGCACAATGCTCTTTGCGCGAAGAAGCCGCTTCTTCGCCTCCGGGAACCGGAGAGCGGCACCTCCCGAAAGGCGAACAACCAAAGCCGAACTACACTGGGACTGTGTGCACAGCTTGCAAACTGATAGAAAACAGTACCTTACCACTCTCTCCTGCGATTTTATTCACGCTAACATTCGAATGCAAGTCGTTTTGGACTACTTTTTTTTGCTTCTTGCAAAACGCTCTGCAGTGCTCCGTGCACCTCTAGAACACGATAGGAGATGATTTCTGTACTGGCACAGTTTCTCCTTGCGAGACATAGTGGAAAAGCTTTTTGCTTAGATGTAGGCGACAAGAGACGCTAAAGACGAAGGTACGGCACTCTCCCGAGCCAAGGGCCGGTCCTTGGCTTCTTTCGGCAGAAGCCGCGCTTCCGGAGCACCCCGCGACCGGCACAGTGCTCTGCGACCGGCACAATGCTCTTTGCGCGAAGAAGCCGCTTCTTCGCCTCCGGGAACCGGGAGAGCGGCACCTCCCGAAAGGCGAACAACCAAGCCGAACTACACTGGGACTGTGTGCACAGCTTGCAAACTGATAGAAAACAGTACCTTACCACTCTCCTGCGATTTTATTCACGCTAACATTCGAATGCAAGTCGTTTTGGACTACTTTCTTTTGCTTCTTGCAAAACGCTCTGCAGTGCTCCGTGCACCTCTAGAACACGATAGGAGATGATTTCTGTACTGGCACAGTTTCTCCTTGCGAGACATAGTGGAAAAGCTTTTTGCTTAGATGTAGGCGACAAGAGACGCTAAAGACGAAGGTACGGCACTCGCCCGAGCCAAGGGCCGGTCCTTGGCTTCTTTCGGCAGAAGCCGCGCTTCGAGCACACCCGCGACCGGCACAGTGCTCTGCGACCGGCACAATGCTCTTTGCGCGAAGAAGCCGCTTCTTCGCCTCCGGGAACCGGAGAGGCGGCACCTCCGAAAGGCGAACAACCAAGCCGAACTACACTGGGACTGTGTGCACAGCTTGCAAACTGATAGAAAACAGTACCTTACCACTCTCCTGCGATTTTATTCACGCTAACATTCGAATGCAAGTCGTTTTGGACTACTTTCTTTTGCTTCTTGCAAAACGCTCTGCAGTGCTCCGTGCACCTCTAGAACACGATAGGAGATGATTTCTGTACTGGCACAGTTTCTCCTTGCGAGACATAGTGGAAAAGCTTTTTTTTGCTTAGATGTAGGCGACAAGAGACGCTAAAGACGAAGGTACGGCACTCTCCCGAGCCAAGGGCCGGTCCTTGGCTTCTTTCGGCAGAAGCCGCGCTTCGGAGCACCCCGCGACCGGCACAGTGCTCTGCGACCGGCACAATGCTCTTTGCGCGAAGAAGCCGCTTCTTCGCCTCCGGGAACCGGAGAGAGCGGCACCTCCCGAAAGGCGAACAACCAAGCCGAACTACACTGGGACTGTGTGCACAGCTTGCAAACTGATAGAAAACAGTACCTTACCACTCTCCTGCGATTTTATTCACGCTAACATTCGAATGCAAGTCGTTTTGGACTACTTTCTTTTGCTTCTTGCAAAACGCTCTGCAGTGCTCCGTGCACCTCTAGAACACGATAGGAGATGATTTCTGTACTGGCACAGTTTCTCTTGCGAGACATAGTGGAAAAGCTTTTTGCTTAGATGTAGGCGACAAGAGACGCTAAAGACGAAGGTACGGCACTCTCCCGAGCCAAGGGCCGGTCCTTGGCTTCTTTCGGCAGAAGCCGCGCTTTCGAGCACCCCGCGACCGGCACAGTGCTCTGCGACCGGCACAATGCTCTTTGCGCGAAGAAGCCGCTTCTTCGCCTCCGGGAACCGGAGAGGCGGCACCTCCCGAAAGGCGAACAACCAAACCGAACTACACTGGGACTGTGTGCACAGCTTGCAAACTGATAGAAAACAGTACCTTACCACTCTCCTGCGATTTTATTCACGCTAACATTCGAATGCAAGTCGTTTTGGACTACTTTCTTTTGCTTCTTGCAAAACGCTCTGCAGTGCTCCGTGCACCTCTAGAACACGATAGGAGATGATTTCTGTACTGGCACAGTTTCTCCTTGCGAGACATAGTGGAAAAGCTTTTTGCTTAGATGTAGGCGACAAGAAGAGACGCTAAAGACGAAGGTACGGCACTCGCCCGAGCCAAGGGCCGGTCCTTGGCTTCTTTCGGCAGAAGCCGCGCTTCGAGCACCCCGCGACCGGCACAGTGCTCTGCGACCGGCACAATGCTCTTTGCGCGAAGAAGCCGCTTCTTCGCCTCCGGGAACCGGAGAGCGGCACCTCCCGAAAGGCGAACAACCAAACCGAACTACACTGGGACTGTGTGCACAGCTTGCAAACTGATAGAAAACAGTACCTTACCACTCTCCTGCGATTTTATTCACGCTAACATTCGAATGCAAGTCGTTTTGGACTACTTTCTTTTGCTTCTTGCAAAACGCTCTGCAGTGCTCCGTGCACCTCTAGAACACGATAGGAGATGATTTCTGTACTGGCACAGTTTCTCCTTGCGAGACATAGTGGAAAAGCTTTTTTTGCTTAGATGTAGGCGACAAGAGACGCTAAAGACGAAGGTACGGCACTCTCCCGAGCCAAGGGCCGGTCCTTGGCTTCTTTCGGCAGAAGCCGCGCTTCGAGCACCCCGCGACCGGCACAGTGCTCTGCGACCGGCACAATGCTCTTTGCGCGAAGAAGCCGCTTCTTCGCCTCGGGAACTGGAGAGCGGCACCTCCCGAAAGGCGAACAACCAAGCCGAACTACACTGGGACTGTGTGCACAGCTTGCAAACTGATAGAAAACAGTACCTTACCACTCTCCTGCGATTTTATTCACGCTAACATTCGAATGCAAGTCGTTTTGGACTACTTTTTTTTGCTTCTTGCAAAACGCTCTGCAGTGCTCCGTGCACCTCTAGAACACGATAGGAGATGATTTCTGTACTGGCACAGTTTCTCCTTGCGAGACATAGTGGAAAAGCTTTTTGCTTAGATGTAGGCGACAAGAGACGCTAAAGACGAAGGTACGGCACTCTCCCGAGCCAAGGGCCGGTCCTTGGCTTTTTTCGGCAGAAGCCGCGCTTCGGAGCACCCCGCGACCGGCACAGTGCTCTGCGACCGGCACAATGCTCTTTGCGCGAAGAAGCCGCTTCTTCGCCTCCGGGAGCTGGAGAGAGCGGCACCTCCCGAAAGGCGAACAACCAAGCCGAACTACACTGGGACTGTGTGCACAGCTTGCAAACTGATAGAAAACAGTACCTTACCACTCTCCTGCGATTTTATTCACGCTAACATTCGAATGCAAGTCGTTTTGGACTACTTTTTCTTTTGCTTCTTGCAAAACGCTCTGCAGTGCTCCGTGCACCTCTAGAACACGATAGGAGATGATTTCTGTACTGGCACAGTTTCTCCTTGCGAGACATAGTGGAAAAGCTTTTTGCTTAGATGTAGGCGACAAGAGACGCTAAAGACGAAGGTACGGCACTCGCCCGAGCCAAGGGCCGGTCCTTGGCTTCTTTTTCGGCAGAAGCCGCGCTTCGAGCACCCGCGACCGGCACAGTGCTCTGCGACCGGCACAATGCTCTTTGCGCGAAGAAGCCGCTTCTTCCCTCCGGGAGCTGGGAGAGCGGCACCTCCCGAAAGGCGAACAACCAAGCCGAACTACACTGGGACTGTGTGCACAGCTTGCAAACTGATAGAAAACAGTACCTTACCACTCTCCTGCGATTTTATTCACGCTAACATTCGAATGCAAGTCGTTTTGGACTACTTTCTTTTTTTGCTTCTTGCAAAACGCTCTGCAGTGCTCCGTGCACCTCTAGAACACGATAGGAGATGATTTCTGTACTGGCACAGTTTCTCCTTGCGAGACATAGTGGAAAAGCTTTTTGCTTAGATGTAGGCGACAAGAGACGCTAAAGACGAAGGTACGGCACTCTCCCGAGCCAAGGGCCGGTCCTTGGCTTCTTTCGGCAGAAGCCGCGCTTCGGAGCACCCGCGACCGGCACAGTGCTCTGCGACCGGCACAATGCTCTTTGCGCGAAGAAGCCGCTTCTTCGCCTCCGGGAACCGGAGAGAGCGGCACCTCCCGAAAGGCGAACAACCAAGCCGAACTACACTGGGACTGTGTGCACAGCTTGCAAACTGATAGAAAACAGTACCTTACCACTCTCCTGCGATTTTATTCACGCTAACATTCGAATGCAAGTCGTTTTGGACTACTTTCTTTTGCTTCTTGCAAAACGCTCTGCAGTGCTCCGTGCACCTCTAGAACACGATAGGAGATGATTTCTGTACTGGCACAGTTTCTCCTTGCGAGACATAGTGGAAAAGCTTTTTTTGCTTAGATGTAGGCGACAAGAGACGCTAAAGACGAAGTACGGCTCTCCCGAGCCAAGGGCCGGTCCTTGGCTTCTTTCGGCAGAAGCCGCGCTTGAGCACCCCGCGACCGGCACAGTGCTCTGCGACCGGCACAATGCTCTTTGCGCGAAGAAGCCGCTTCTTCGCCTCCGGGGGGAGGAGGCGGCACTCCCGAAAGGCGAACAACCAAACCGAACTACACTGGGACTGTGTGCACAGCTTGCAAACTGATAGAAAACAGTACCTTACCACTCTCCTGCGATTTTATTCACGCTAACATTCGAATGCAAGTCGTTTTGGACTACTTTTTTTTTGCTTCTTGCAAAACGCTCTGCAGTGCTCCGTGCACCTCTAGAACACGATAGGAGATGATTTCTGTACTGGCACAGTTTCTCCTTGCGAGACATAGTGGAAAAGCTTTTTTTTGCTTAGATGTAGGCGACAAGAGACGCTAAAGACGAAGGTACGGCACTCTCCCGAGCCAAGGGCCGGTCCTTGGCTTCTTTCGGCAGAAGCCGCGCTTCGAGCACACCCGCGACCGGCACAGTGCTCTGCGACCGGCACAATGCTCTTTGCGCGAAGAAGCCGCTTCTTCGCCTCCGGGAACCTGGAGAGCGGCACCTCCCGAAAGGCGAACAACCAAGCCGAACTACACTGGGACTGTGTGCACAGCTTGCAAACTGATAGAAAACAGTACCTTACCACTCTCCTGCGATTTTATTCACGCTAACATTCGAATGCAAGTCGTCGTTTTGGACTACTTTCTTTTGCTTCTTGCAAAACGCTCTGCAGTGCTCCGTGCACCTCTAGAACACGATAGGAGATGATTTCTGTACTGGCACAGTTTCTCCTTGCGAGACATAGTGGAAAAGCTTTTTGCTTAGATGTAGGCGACAAGAGACGCTAAAGACGAAGGTACGGCGGCTCTCCCGAGCCAAGGGCCGGTCCTTGGCTTCTTTTTCGGCAGAAGCCGCGCGCTTCGAGCACCCGCGACCGGCACAGTGCTCTGCGACCGGCACAATGCTCTTTGCGCGAAGAAGCCGCTTCTTCGCCTCCGGGGAGCTGGAGAGGCGGCACCTCCCGAAAGGCGAACAACCAAGCCGAACTACACTGGGACTGTGTGCACAGCTTGCAAACTGATAGAAAACAGTACCTTACCACTCTCCTGCGATTTTATTCACGCTAACATTCGAATGCAAGTCGTTTTGGACTACTTTCTTTTGCTTCTTGCAAAACGCTCTGCAGTGCTCCGTGCACCTCTAGAACACGATAGGAGATGATTTCTGTACTGGCACAGTTTCTCCTTGCGAGACATAGTGGAAAAGCTTTTTGCTTAGATGTAGGCGACAAGAGACGCTAAAGACGAAGGTACGGCACTCTCCCGAGCCAAGGGCCGGTCCTTGGCTTCTTTCGGCAGAAGCCGCGCTTCGAGCACACCCGCGACCGGCACAGTGCTCTGCGACCGGCACAATGCTCTTTGCGCGAAGAAGCCGCTTCTTCGCCTCCGGGGAACCGGAGAGGCGGCACCTCCCGAAAGGCGAACAACCAAGCCGAACTACACTGGGACTGTGTGCACAGCTTGCAAACTGATAGAAAACAGTACCTTACCACTCTCCTGCGATTTTATTCACGCTAACATTCGAATGCAAGTCGTTTTGGACTACTTTCTTTTGCTTCTTGCAAAACGCTCTGCAGTGCTCCGTGCACCTCTAGAACACGATAGGAGATGATTTCTGTACTGTACACAGTTTCTCCTTGCGAGACATAGTGGAAAAGCTTTTTTTTTGCTTAGATGTAGGCGACAAGAGACGCTAAAGACGAAGGTACGGCACTCTCCCGAGCCAAGGGCCGGTCCTTGGCTTCTTTCGGCAGAAGCCGCGCTTGGAGAGCACCCGCGACCGGCACAGTGCTCTGCGACCGGCACAATGCTCTTTTTGCGCGAAGAAGCCGCTTCTTCGCCTCCGGGAACTGGGAGGCGGCACCTCCCGAAAGGCGAACAACCAAGCCGAACTACACTGGGACTGTGTGCACAGCTTGCAAACTGATAGAAAACAGTACCTTACCACTCTCCTGCGATTTTATTCACGCTAACATTCGAATGCAAGTCGTTTTGGACTACTTTCTTTTGCTTCTTGCAAAACGCTCTGCAGTGCTCCGTGCACCTCTAGAACACGATAGGAGATGATTTCTGTACTGGCACAGTTTCTCCTTGCGAGACATAGTGGAAAAGCTTTTTGCTTAGATGTAGGCGACAAGAGACGCTAAAGACGAAGGTACGGCACTCGCCCGAGCCAAGGGCCGGTCCTTGGCTTCTTTCGGCAGAAGCCGCGCTTCGGAGCACCCCGCGACCGGCACAGTGCTCTGCGACCGGCACAATGCTCTTTGCGCGAAGAAGCCGCTTCTTCGCCTCCGGGAACGGGAGCGGCACCTCCCGAAAGGCGAACAACCAAGCCGAACTACACTGGGACTGTGTGCACAGCTTGCAAACTGATAGAAAACAGTACCTTACCACTCTCCTGCGATTTTATTCACGCTAACATTCGAATGCAAGTCGTTTTGGACTACTTTCTTTTGCTTCTTGCAAAACGCTCTGCAGTGCTCCGTGCACCTCTAGAACACGATAGGAGATGATTTCTGTACTGGCACAGTTTCTCCTTGCGAGACATAGTGGAAAAGCTTTTTGCTTAGATGTAGGCGACAAGAGACGCTAAAGACGAAGGTACGGCACTCTCCCGAGCCAAGGGCCGGTCCTTGGCTTCTTTCGGCAGAAGCCGCGCTTCGGAGCACCCCGCGACCGGCACAGTGCTCTGCGACCGGCACAATGCTCTTTGCGCGAAGAAGCCGCTTCTTCGCCTCCGGGAGCTGGAGAGAGCGGCACCTCGAAAGGCGAACAACCAAGCCGAACACACTGGGACTGTGTGCACAGCTTGCAAACTGATAGAAAACAGTACCTTACCACTCTCCTGCGATTTTATTCACGCTAACATTCGAATGCAAGTCGTTTTGGACTACTTTCTTTTGCTTCTTGCAAAACGCTCTGCAGTGCTCCGTGCACCTCTAGAACACGATAGGAGATGATTTCTGTACTGGCACAGTTTCTCCTTGCGAGACATAGTGGAAAAGCTTTTTGCTTAGATGTAGGCGACAAGAGACGCTAAAGACGAAGGTACGGCACTCTCCCGAGCCAAGGGCCGGTCCTTGGCTTCTTTCGGCAGAAGCCGCGCTTGGAGCACCCGCGACCGGCACAGTGCTCTGCGACCGGCACAATGCTCTTTGCGCGAAGAAGCCGCTTCTTCGCCTCCGGGAACCGGAGAGGCGGCACTCCGAAAGGCGAACAACAAAGCCGAACTACACTGGGACTGTGTGCACAGCTTGCAAACTGATAGAAAACAGTACCTTACCACTCTCCTGCGATTTTATTCACGCTAACATTCGAATGCAAGTCGTTTTGGACTACTTTCTTTTGCTTCTTGCAAAACGCTCTGCAGTGCTCCGTGCACCTCTAGAACACGATAGGAGATGATTTCTGTACTGGCACAGTTTCTCCTTGCGAGACATAGTGGAAAAGCTTTTTGCTTAGATGTAGGCGACAAGAGACGCTAAAGACGAAGGTACGGCACTCTCCCGAGCCAAGGGCCGGTCCTTGGCTTCTTTCGGCAGAAGCCGCGCTTGAGCACCCGCGACCGGCACAGTGCTCTGCGACCGGCACAATGCTCTTTGCGCGAAGAAGCCGCTTCTTCGCCTCCGGGAGCTGGAGAGAGCGGCACCTCCCGAAAGGCGAACAACCAAGCCGAGCCACACTGGGATTGTGTGCACAGCTTGCAAACTGATAGAAAACAGTACCTTACCACTCTCCTGCGATTTTATTCACGCTAACATTCGAATGCAAGTCGTTTTGGACTACTTTCTTTTGCTTCTTGCAAAACGCTCTGCAGTGCTTCGTGCACCTCTAGAACACGATAGGAGATGATTTCTGTACTGGCACAGTTTCTCCTTGCGAGACATAGTGGAAAAGCTTTTTGCTTAGATGTAGGCGACAAGAGACGCTAAAGACGAAGGTATGGCACTCTCCCGAGCCAAGGGCCGGTCCTTGGCTTCTTTCGGCAGAAGCCGCGCTTCGGAGCACCCCGCGACCGGCACAGTGCTCTGCGACCGGCACAATGCTCTTTGCGTGAAGAAGCCGCTTCTTCACCTCCGGGAGCCGGAGAGTGCGGCACCTTCCGAAAGGCGAACAACCAAGCCAAGCCACACTGGGATTGTGTGCACTGCTTGCAAACTGATAGAAAACAGTACCTTACCACTCTCCTGCCATTCCATTCACACTAACATTCCAATGCAAGTAGTTTTGGACAACTTCCTTTTGCTTTGCTAGTGGTAGGTTACAAGATCAGCAGCACCTTTGCAGCTTCCTGGGTTTTGATGTGGCAGCCACATGCTGCTCTCCGTCCTCCTCAGATCCACCACTTTAACCTGAGACAGGAAAGATCAAAATCTTGTGAAGTCTCTCAGCAATGTAACAGTTGATGTTATGAATGTTCCATTCTTCCACTTTTGAGGAATTCAAAAATTCATGCCTTGGTACCATTCAACTGCTTTCAAGCATCTAGACAAATTCAGCTGTGGTAACAGACAGCAACTTATCCCAGGGAAAAGTCTCCAATCCCATGACAAGGAACATCAAAGAAAAACCCTATTCTAGCAAAACTGAGCAAAACGCTCAAATATATACTGATCCAGAAGTTCCTTCGGCAGGATAATGCACCCTTTTACTTCTTCTGGGAAGGCTCGTGTCCCTTATCCCTTTTGCCAACACAGTCTGCCTGACACAATGGCAGGGATGAGATATCTGGGAATTCCAACCAGAGAAGGCCAAGTGCAGCTATTGATTCACTCCACTTTGGGATGGATAAAGCACAGTTCGAAATAAGAGGGACAATTTTTTCTCCTTATCCTTGCTTGTCTGGCCTCCATAGAGTTGGTCACCATTCCAATGAGGTGAAACCTAACCCCAGTATTTCTGTCCAAATTTGTGCTTCTTTGTCTGTCATCAACTGCATGCTCTGTCTAAACCACATCTCTATAGAAATGTATTAGAAGAAAATTGGAAGAAGTTTTTCTTTCCTTCACCCACATAAACTTTGAAAATTTTCTAAACCACATCAACTCTTCAAACCATTGGTATAAGATAATTGCTTAAAGAAATCTTTGAGAAAAAGTAAACCTATTCTTTCCTTTAGCATGTTGTTGATTTTTTCTATCACTCTCCAGTTTACAACCTGAACCCAGGTAATCTGAGAAGCTTACTTATTAGTAGGAAAAATAGAAAACCTGTGCAAATTCAGGTTCTGAACCTTCTGTATGTCTATGAAGAGGTTGATATGTGGGATGGTTCTTCCAAGGGCTCCAATAGGTGTACATCTGACTTCAAGTCCTGTAGCCGCCTTATATCATAGCGGTGGTTGGGGTGGAATGCTTTGTATGGAGTTTTTACAAATTCTAACAAAATTTTTGTGTGACCTGAAAGAAAACGAGAACTTTGCAAGAGAACAGCAGTGCTTAAGCCCAGAAAGTACAACCAAAATGTGTCTAACCTTTCAAAAGGTCTTTTGGGGGTAGAAGACAGATATTAATGACCTTAAAAGTAGATGTAGAAAGACTTGTCTTTTTGGAAAAACTTTGTGGACACTGCCTAGTTAAAATAAATAAATAAATAAAAACCAAAAAAATCCCCCCAAAATACTCAAACAAACAAAAGAGAACCAAAGGAAAAAAAAAAAAAAAAAAAAAAAAACAAAAAACCCCATACAAAGCAAAAAGCCAAACCAAAGAAAAAACAAAACCCCAAAACCCCCAAACCAACCAAACACAAAACAAACAACCAAAACCAGTTAAATTCTTTTTTCTGTGAAACAGCTGTACTTCATAGTATCTCCATGGGCACTCCTTATAATGTGGACATTCTCTGATTGCTGCTGGGTTGTTCACTGCAAGCAATATAGATTCTCCACTAGCTTTCACATAAAACAGTGTTAGGTAGGTTGGAAAGTATTTTTGGAATGAATAAAAACGCTCTGTATACCCGCAACGATTAGGAAAATATCAAAACTCAGCTCAATAGTAGGTTGATGAGCTACAACAAATGTGATGAGTATTTACTTTTGTTTTCTTTGAATGTTGTGCAATTGTAAACCAGAACTAATTTAAAATAGGTACAAAACCCAGGGAAAAAGTAGATAAAGAAATATCAGCAAAATTTTAAAATGAAGCTTTGCGAGCCTTGAGAATTGAAAAGAGTTGTATTTCTAGAAAGATATCCCGTTTTCCTAAATTTGGATGTGAATTACCCTAAAAACCTCATTTCCATCTTTCTTTACATGCTTCATTTAGACTAGGCTAGGCTCTGGGTAGGCCTGTTTGTAGAAGTTTTGGTCCTGCTGCCAAGAAAATAATGTTGCTGGATGATCTTGAGGAAGGAGGAACTTGATAGTCTTGAGAGAAGAGGATGTGAACTAAGGAATGATGTGCCTGAGCACATCCCAGAAATCCCAAAAGATTGAGGATGCCAACCAAGCACGTGCTATTCCTCCCGATGTTTTAAAGTCTGGACCTGCCAAAACTCAATGCTCTCTTCATAACCACATGGAATGCACGTGATAGCCAGACAAAGGACACCTGCTCCCTGAAAAAGACAGGGATTGACTTCTATCAAAAGTAGTTGCCCACAGCAATATGAGTTTGTTCTGC
The DNA here is from genome assembly GCA_024865655.1 of Emberiza elegans. Classification (NCBI taxonomy): domain Eukaryota; kingdom Metazoa; phylum Chordata; class Aves; order Passeriformes; family Fringillidae; genus Emberiza; species Emberiza elegans. Next base: position 15,038 of record JALJVW010003347.1, read on the forward strand.
CTTTCATGGTTTTTTTTCTTGTCATCAAATGGAACCAGAGAAAGTCAATCTCCTGCAGGATAAAATGGGATTAAGGTACTGCTGTTCTCCATCAGCTAAAGGATTTGGTACTACAGTTAAAGTTAAATGCGTCTAAAGTCCAGCTATTATCACTATCATATACCTGGAATTTAATTGAGAAAAATGACATTGAAATTCACTTAAAAATTTTAAAAAAAAAAAAAAAAAAAAAAAAACAAAACTATGAGATTGGTGAAAGTGACAGAGAGAAAATAACACCTGTTAGAACTGCAAATCTTGCATCACCAGTCACATTACTCTGGCCAAAATAGTATTTTTGTAGTCCTGAATTCTGAACAGCAAAATATCATCATCACAATGCCTGACCAGGGAGACTATATAAAAATCAAATCAAATCAAATTTCAGGCTTAATTATAGCAATACAAATTAAAATGTATTGTCCTCTTTCATAGCCAAAGGCAATAAAGCATCACTTGAAGTGGCATTTATGAGAAAAAAAACAGTTAGGTACTGTAATTTCAAATGAATAGGAGCAAGAAGAATTACTGAAACCCATTCTAATCTCCATTTTATAAAATAAAAATGTGGCATTGCTTCTTATATTTTTATTGCCTGATGATTTTAAAATTGCAGAACCAGTGTACCCATGTTTCTGTCATGTAAAAAAAAAAAAGCATCAATATTGTTATACCTTCTCTGAGTGACTTGCTTAGACTGGAGCATGTGTTAATAAGCTTTTTATTAAGCGTATGCTAATCAACATATGATTATTGAATGGAACTCCATCAATCTTGCAGCCATTTTCTCTGTGAAAAAATGTTCTTTAGGACATGGCTAGGAGAGGAATTTGGAAAAGACAATCTGCAGAGTTTTTAAAACCTATTATTATTACCCCATTATATGTTTAAGAGTAGTTTTTTTCTAGTTGATTTTTGTTGGTTTTTGTTTTTTCTTTTCTGTACACATATGAGGTAGTATTTGCAGAAAAGCAAATGATGCAAGACAAGCTACTTTCCAGTTTTATGGTATGTTGCTCCTCTCCAGATTTTCTGGCCACAGTCTTTCCTATTAAAAACCTCCATCTCTAGAGGAAAATGTAGAAGGCAAATGCCCATTAGAATTTTGCTGCCTGCTCTATCAAGTAGAGTCATTTAATTGCATCAAGTGACTATCTAACTGGTGCACTAAAATGATAAAGCTCCAGTCGAGCCTCCATTTCACAAACATCTCTGTTGTTAATCACACACCCTTAATAAGATGGACCCTATATGTCTTTGCAAGATTTTTACACTGTTTGCCATTTTGGATTACACGAGATTGCACCAAAGTTTGAACATTGTTCAACTTTTCAGAATTTGAATCATTTTTTTGTTGTTGAGTTGTTTTATCACTAGGAGTCCACTGTTTTCTTTTATTACTTCACAGGAGTTAATATCAAAGAAACTTTCAATGAATGCTCTTTTGTGATGGAACTGAAATGAACAGAAAAGATACATTTGCTGTGTGACAGTGAATACTGTCACATTTCTTATGTCTACAATGTTCAGCATGAAATCAAGAACTGCCCACATCATGTATAACTAATCTAACAATTCTGCCCTTTTAACTGTTAGTTCACTACGTGCTGCATGTCTTGGCTGACTTTGAATTTTACACCAAGACTCGCCACTGCATCAGGAGGCTCTATAACCTGTTGGCTCTAGCAGACCAATTCCAGTGCTGAAGGTGTAGATGACTCCCATTCTTTTGAACACCAGGTGCCTGAATCCCACCTTACTCACAGTGCAACAGCAAAGCTAGGAACCCATAGAGCATTTTCTACTTAAAAGAGATGTCAGTCCTAAAGTTCTAGGCAGGGAATGACAGCATCACTCTCATGGTTAAAATTCAAGCTAGTTCTTAAAAGATGCACTTTTTTTGGTAGTTATGATCAAATCTAAGTAGTACTGGAATTAACATAACAAGCCTCAGAAAATAAAAAAGACACTGAGACGAGGAAAACATGCAGCGTAAAATCTGCCTTGTAACAATATTTAATCAAAATCAATATGTTCATGTCAATTTTCACCAGTGCAGATTTAACCCTCTGTTAACATTGAGATGCTACAGCTTAAGCAGTGCTAAGTAGGAGCCTGCCTTTCCCACTTTGAAAGAGATAATCTCTATCCAGGTTGTACCATCATATGAATGGACCTGTGTAAACATTGACGCATCATTAATTGTAGGTGATGATTTTAGCCTTCTAATAGTCTTCTATAAAGCCAAGCAAAATAATGTCAGTCAGTGAAGTGAAACCTTTCTTTCATTTTCAAACCAAAGCCTTTGTTTGTAAAACAAAATTTACATGCATCACAGCAGTGGAGAGAAGTGCTTTTGAAAGGGTGAATTTTATCTGCTTGGAAAATATTTTTCCATGGAAAGCATTTTCTAGGTGATTTACAGTGCTTTTTCTTCAAAGCAGAACAAAAAAAAAAATGCTGAAGAGCTCATTATATTTCCAAAGTAGACTTCTTGAAGATGGGAGAAGTAAGGGAAGAAATCAAATTTGATTCTCTAAAAAAATTACAGGAGACGTTAAAAAAATTTCCAGCAAAAGTCTCAGTAGCAATAACAAACTACACTCTCATCTCCAGCATAAGATTTGAGAGCAGGAGGAAGAAGGGTAATTTTTATGCCCAGCTACCTAGAAGGCTGTCATGGTCTAAAATACTCAGATCTCAAAGAAGTACTCAGCTCTTAGTCACTCCTCATCACAAAACATCTGTTATTCATGATTCTGCCTCATGATTTAGAAGCCAAATGGCTAGTAGGAGATTTAAGTACAGCCACTTGGATCTGGCTGACTAAATTTGAAAATTACTTCTGAAATTATACGTGTTTCTTCTGAGACCTTCCTTGTTAGAACTCACTCCTATAGACAGTCATCTGTTCTTCAGAAAATCTGAGTGATGTATAAAGAGTTTTGCAGAAGTGGAAAAAACCTTTTCCCTTAAGGTTTTAATCGAAAAGAGTAGTAGAATTCTTGTTCCTAAAAAACCAAATTTTGAGTATTTGAAAATGCACAATGTAAAGGATGGCCAGCACCGTGGATGCTCCAGCAGGCTCTGATTGCTCTCAACCACCCTCTTCTTACAACCTCCCTCCCAATATCTCCTTCTCCCCATCTCTTTCTCCCTCCAGGGCTGCCCTGGCCACAGGAGCACACCTGATTGTTAACTTTATGCTTCTCTGCAAGTGGTCAAGAACTTTCTCTGGAGTTTGGCAGGGAGGGAGGTGGCACTGGCAGCATAATCCCAACACAGCCATGCTAAGCTCATCCCCGAATCATGGCCCTACACTTACCACCTCACTGCCACTTTGAGTACTCCCTGCAGCCCCAGGAAATTCCTCTGGACTGCACGGAGCTCCGTTCAGCAGCACTCCCTTCAGAGGCATGCTGTGACTCTGCCAGCACCTTGGAGAAGAGGAGGAAGGAAACTCTTAGACCACTGCATCAACTAACTCTCAGGAAAAGAGTTAATTGGTGACTTGTTGCACCCGTAAATTAGCAGCCTATGAGAAGCTTCTCCGGGAGCATCCAGCACTGTACTCCTGCTCCCTCGCGCGTCCCTTTGTACTTTTTGTAAAATGTAAGACTTTAGAGAGAGGGTTTTCCAGAGGAATATTACGCCGAAGGACAGTTGCAGGGTGGTCAGACTGTCCAGGGACTGCTGGTACACACCTTCTGACAAGAGCATTGTATAAAATAACCCTTAATAATTTCCAACTAACACTGTTCAGTAGGGTGGATGTGCACGTATGTTCTTCTCCAGCAAAACCTGCTCTGCACAAGTGACAAGGTTGCGAGGGACATTGACAGGCTGGAGAGGTGGGTCTATGTGGGCATCAAGAATTTCAACAAGGCCAAGTACAAGTTTCTACACCTTGTAGAAGGTCAGGGCAATCCTAGACATGTCCACAGGTTGGGTGGAGAAGTGATTGGGAGCACTGAGGGAGAAGGACTTGGGGTGTTGGTTGATGAAAAACTCAACGTGAACCAGCAGTGAGCGCTCACAGCCCAAAATGCCAAACAAATCTTGGGCTGCATCCAAGCCCCATGGCCAGCAGGTCAAAGGAGGAGATTCTACTCCTCTGCTCTGCTGGGAGAAGCTACATGCTGTGCTGTATCCAGGGCTGGGGTCCCCAAAATTTGAAGGGCATGAAACTGCTGGAGCAAGTCCAAAGGAAGGCATGAAGTTGATAAGGATATTGGAGCACCTTCCAGGGTGAAAGTTTGGACTATTCAGCCTGGAGAGGAGAAGGTTTTGTAGAGACCTCAAAGAAGGTCCCAGTATCTGAAGGGGCCTACAGGGAAGCTGGAGATGGATCCAGGAACTGTAGCAATAGGACAGGGAGCAATGGCTTCAGACGGAAAGAGGGGAAATTTAGGTTTGATATTAGGAAGAAATTCTTTGTTGTGCGTGTGGTGAGCTGCTGGAACAGGCTGTCCAGAGAAGCTATGGCTGCCCCATCCCTGGAAGTGTTCAAGGCCAGTTTGCATAGGTGTCTAAGTAACCTAGTAGAAAGTGTCCCTGCCCATTTCCGGGGTTTGGAACTACATGATCTTTGACGTCCCTTCCAACCCAAAGCATTCCACGATTTTATGATTCTGTTGTCTGACAGTAGATTTTTACTCCATGGTCTCTCTTCACAAGAGAGATAGAAAGCAAGACTATTTTCCTATGTGCAAAATATACTGTCCCTGCTATTTATCTCCACTCTGCAAGAGGAAATACCAGGCAATGAGTTTTTTTACTGAGGAGAGATTTAAATCAATATAAATGGCAGGGAGTGTGCCCAGTTATTTGGACCAAAAGGCAAGCTGCATGCTCAGGTGATGTAAATCACCATAGTTCTGTTCAGGTTAAATATTCACTGCTCAGATCCACCAATCTGATCCAGAGAAGGGATAAGTTTCACAACTGGTTATTATTTATTTGAAGTCAATTACTGGTTATCAATTCATGTGTATCTAACAGAAGACCGCATAATTTATTTTAATCTCATCGGCATAATAAATCTTAATCTCTCTGTATATGAATTTCTTTGTTGCAATGCTTTTCTTTTCTGTTGAAGCTGTAAAGTAATTGGAACAAGGATGTTTTTATAGCCTGGATATGCATATACCTACACGTACTTTGGCATTTCACGTATTTTTAAATCAAAAACTCTGATGTGAAAAATAAAAATATATTAGAATATATTAAAAGAAGTTCTGTCTTCCAGATGCAAGCTCAGGGTAAGGAACCTCTTCTGAGTACTGAGTTTATCCCAACCATGCATAACATCACTATTGTAGGACTTGGGAATACAGAGAAAATCAAATAGGTCCTCAAATGCTGTTCTTTTTGGCATTCATCCTGAAACTCCAAAATACATTTTCCTCAAAAGAATTGATCAAAATAGGAAAATATGAAATCAAAGGGAATAGTCTCCTGAGATTACAATATGAATTAATAATGCTCTTATTGTATCAGTTGTCTGAGATGGCCTGATTTTATACCACCACTTCTTAAGACTGCTTTAACTAAGCAAACACCAGAGAAGATTCATTTACAGGATAGAAGAAAATTATTCATTAAAAACATACGGGGAAGCGTTACTTATGAACTCTCCTAAAGTCAACAGTGATTACGAGCATCTGACATCAATTAGGAATGCAACATCATGCTGCCAATCTGAAACTTTAGTATCTAAAAGTGCATTTAGAAATAGCTTGACAGCATCTCTCTGTGTCAAACAACTTGATATATCAGTATGCCTTCTGGTTAGGAGCCAAAACTCATAGGTTGGGAGAATGATTCAATTTCATTGTCTAGGAACTGATGCTACTTAGTCATCTTCCCGTGATTATGTGAAATAGAAAAGCCAGCAGAATACAGCAGCTACAGTGGGTAGTAATGAATAGAAATTTAAACTCAGTGAAGTGTTTAGCAGTTAAACTGCAGTACAACCGTGCAGTAGAAGAACTTTCTGGAGTAAAGGAACTAGTACATAAGGAGATAAAAACCTTTGGGTTGCTTCTATTTGTTTGAGGTTTTGGCGTTTTGGGGTGTTTTTGCTATTGTGGGAGTTTATTCTGTTTGGGTTTATGTTTTTTTTTTTTTTTTTTTTTTTTTTTTTTTTTTTTTGTCTGTGTTGTTGTTTTGTTTTGTTTGACTTACTTTCACTCACACATTATTCAGGAAAGAGCAGGCTATCTTGAATTAACATTCAGAAAATCTGGCACGGTGAATACTTTTACCAGAAGCGCAAAATCCTGCACAACTGATCAGCACGAGCTGTTGCAGAAGACCAGAGCTCAGTGTGATAAAAAGAGTGCGCAGCAATGAGACCAGGATATTCTCTGTTCACTTCCTGTGCTATAATGAGTACTGGGTATCTCTCTCAGTTAGACAGAATAATTTTTACTTCTATAAATAATAGTGTTTTCAGAATGGCTTTTTTCACCTTTTTTTCATGAAGGATATTTGTCTTTCTGGACAGGAAAGAGATATGCAACTCATTCAACACCAAATATCCTATAAATATTAAGATTAGATATTGAAAAAAAAAATGTCTTTTCTGAAAGGGTTGCTTGGCGCTGGAACCGTCCTCCCTGGGAAACAGTGGAATCCTTATCCCTGGAAGCGTTCACAAAAGAGTGTTGATAGGGACATGGTTTAGCAGTGAACTTGGTGTCACTAAATTAATAGTTGGGCTTGATCTTAGTGGCCTTTTCCAACCTTATGCATTCTGTGATTCGAAAGAATGAGAAATAGGAAAATTTGCAGAGAGCTTCACAAATGTTACAAGACAGTCATGGCCATGCCCAAGACAAAAACATAGGTAAAGGTTCTGACAGGCTCCAACTAGAAGATGTGCCTGCTAACCAGTTTTTTAGTCCTCCTGAAAAAACAACAAGGGCTACCAATTATATTTACAGAAAAACATTTTCTTGCAATGCATATAACCATAATCATTGCAGAGACACAGAAGCCACATCAAGATTATTAGTCATTAAATGGATTAAGAGAGATGTGTGTACAGTGAATAAAATTAAGTGTATGGAAAATGAAATACAATGTTAAACAGAACACTAATGCTGATTCAACTAAACTCTGTATAATGAAGAATGAAGAAAACACATGCTGAAAAGAAACATTAAGAACCTACAGAAATTCTAAAAAGGTAAAAAGAGTTGAGAAAGACTATTTTATAACTAAAGTGTGTGTCTGCACAATATGATGTGAAAAGGATTTACTGTACTTTTTGTTGACATTGCTTAGGAAACTGGAACAAGGTTAGTGTGTTAGGGACAGATCTAGAAAATGCTGCCGGCTGAAACTTGTGTGTTTCTACATGAATGTTTCTACGGTTCTTTTAAAGATGTGCTTGGAAGCCACATCTGTGCCCGACGGAAAGATCTGCCCAGCATGCACTTCCCCTCTGCAGCTCCTACCTGAGTGTCAGGCAGCAATGCTGAAAGGAAATGGACTTCCCAAGACTTCAAGAAGTTGAGGAGCAGAGCAAGGCGACATCTGCATTAATGCAGCTTCTGCATTTCATCACTGACTAAGTGACGTTTCTCCAGTGAGTGTGTGCTCTTGATGAGGCCATACAGAGAAACCATCATCTTTCTGACCACATTTTCATAATTGCCTTTAATTAAGAATTTTTCCTTTCTGTGATACCTGCCATTCTGTGGGCAGAAGTTAGATAATGTTTTGTTCCCTCTTAGATTGAAACAAGAAGACAGATGAGGTCAACAGCAATATCGATTAATGTCAATTATTCAATATTTGCAATCTTGAACGTGCTAGATTACCAAGTGGTATTTCATGCCTGTAAGTGACTGTTTGTTTCAGTGACTACCAGGACCCCACCTAGGACATTGTTTAAAAGCTTTTCTATCAATGGAAAGCTAAAAATCATTGAAATAAAAAAAATGGGTTTTTTTGACAAGTTTCTCAAACCTAATTTCAAGATATGCTTAATCATGAGCCTTTTTTGTTTTCAGACATCTAAGATATTAAAGTTAGCTCTTTCAGTAGTTGTGAAAATTATTTTATAACTGGTTTTGGGATCATATTGTCTTTCAGAGGTACATTTGTACTCACTTACTTATCTCATCTGCCCTTTATTTTTTAAAATGCATTTTATAGTTGTGAGAATTGAAGTTCAAAATAAAATCTTTCCTCTACATAACAACACATGAAAAGACCATTTATTTCCACTTATTGTTTATTCAGAAACAATCCAAATATTGATAAGAGCTGAGATATGATGACAAATGAGATGAGAGAAAAATCACTCCCAGCTGACAGTTTTGAACTTTGCTAATTTTCAGCAGAGTTTATAGTATTGCTAATTAACATAATGGGATGGGTAAAGAGCACTCAAAAGTTACTTGTTTTCCATGGTGATGGCTGTAATATTCCCGATTCCTAGAATGACTAAAAACCTGGGTGAAAGAGCAGTTGTAAGTGCATAAAAGAGGAAGAAAGCAGAACTAAGGATCCTGAATTCAACTACGAGGCCAGGTGGCAGAAATGGGGATTGTTCAGCCTGGAGAACAGATAGATTAGGCATGACCTAATGGTGGCCTTCCACTGGTCTCCTAAAAGGCGCCTACAGGAGAGATGCAGGGACACTGCTTAGATATAGGCAACAAGAGACGCTAAAGACGAAGATACGGAGCTCGCCCGAGCTAAGCGCCGCTCCTTGGCTTCTTTTCGGCAGGGAGCGCGCTCCGAGCACACCGCGACCGGCACAGTGCTCTGCGACCGGCACAATGCTCTTTGCGTGAAGAAGCCGCTTCTTCACCTCCGGGAGCCGGAGAGAGCGGCACCTTCGAAAGGTGAACAACCAAGCCAAGCCACACTGGGATTGTGTGCACTGCTTGCAAACTGATAGAAAACAGTACCTTACCACTCTCCTGCCATTCCATTCACACTACTAACATTCCAATGCAAGCAGTTTTGGACAACTGCCTTTTACTTCGCTAGTGGTAGGTTACAAGATCAGCAGCACCTTTGCAGCTTCCTGGGTTTTGATGTGGCAGCCACATGCTGCTCTCCGTCCTCCTCAGATCCACCACTTCAACCTGAGACAGGAAAGATCAAAATCTTATGAAGTCTCTCAGCAATGTAACAGTTGATGTTATGAATGTTCCATTCTTCCACTTTTGAGGAATTCAAAAATTCATGCCTTGGTACCATTCAACTGCTTTCAAGCATCTAGACAAATTCAGCTGTGGTAACAGACAGCAACTTATCCCAGGGAAAAGTCTCCAATCCCATGACAAGGAACATCAAAGAAAAACCCTATTCTAGCAAAACTGAGCAAAACGCTCAAATATATACTGATCCAGAAGTTCCTTAGGCAGGATAATGCACACTTTGCTACTTCTGGGAAGGCTCGTGTCCCTTATCCTTTTTTTGCCAACACAGTCTGCCTGACACAATGGCAGGGATGAGATATCTGGGAATTCCAACCAGAGAAGGCCAAGTGCAGCTATTGATTCACTCCACTTTGGGATGGATAAAGCACAGTTCGAAATAAGAGGGACAATTTTTTTCTCCTTATCCTTGCTTGTCTGGCCTCCATAGAGTTGGTCACCATTCCAATGAGGTGAAACCTAAACCCCAGTATTTCTGTCCAAATTTGTGCTTCTTTGTCTGTCATCAACTGCATGCTCTGTCTAAACCACATCTCTATAGAAATGTATTAGAAGAAAATTGGAAGTTTTTTTTTCTTTCCTTCACCCACATAAACTTTGAAAATTTTCTAAACCACATCAACTCTTCAAACCATTGGTATAAGATAATTGCTTAAAGAAATCTTTGAGAAAAAGTAAACCTATTCTTTCCTTTAGCATGTTGTTTTTTTTTTCTATCACTCTCCAGTTTACAACCTGAACCCAGGTAATCTGAGAAAGCTTACTTATTAGTAGGAAAAATAGAAAACCTGTGCAAATTCAGGTTCTGAACCTTCTGTATGTCTATGAAGAGGTTGATATGTGGGATGGTTCTTCCAAGGGCTCCAATAGGTGTACATCTGACTTCAAGTCCTGTAGCCGCCTTATATCATAGCGGTGGTTGGGGTGGAATGCTTTGTATGGAGTTTTTACAAATTCTAACAAAATTTTTGTGTGACCTGAAAGAAAACGAGAACTTTGCAAGAGAACAGCAGTGCTTAAGCCCAGAAAGTACAACCAAAATGTGTCTAACCTTTCAAAAGGTCTTTTGGGGGTAGAAGACAGATATTAATGACCTTAAAAGTAGATGTAGAAAGACTTGTCTTTTTGGAAAAACTTTGTGGAAACTGCCTAGTTAAAATAAATAAATAAATAAATAAAAAACAAAAAAATCCCCCCAAAATACTCAAACAAACAAAAAAAGAGAACCAAAGGAAAAAAAAAAAAAAACCAAAAAACAAAAAAAAACCCCAAACAAAACAAAAAGCCAAACCAAAGAAAAAACAAAACCCCAAAACCCCCAAACCAACCAAACACAAAACAAACAACCAAAACCAGTTAAAATTTTTTTCTGTGAAACAGCTGTACTTCATAGTATCTCCATGGGCACTCCTTATAATGTGGACATTCTCTGATTGCTGCTGGGTTGTTCACTGCAAGCAATATAGATTCTCCACTAGCTTTCACATAAAACAGTGTTAGGTAGGTTGGAAAGTATTTTTGGAATGAATAAAAAAACGCTCTGTATACCCGCAACGATTAGGAAAATATCAAAACTCAGCTCAATAGTAGGTTGATGAGCTACAACAAATGTGATGAGTATTTACTTTTGTTTTCTTTGAATGTTGTGCAATTGTAAACCAGAACTAATTTAAAATAGGTACAAAACCCAGGAAAAAGTAGATAAAGAAATATCAGCAAAATTTTAAAATGAAGCTTTGCGAGCCTTGAGAATTGAAAAGAGTTGTATTTCTAGAAAGATATCCCGTTTTCCTAAATTTGGATGTGAATTACCCTAAAAACCTCATTTCCATCTTTCTTTACATGCTTCATTTAGACTAGGCTAGGCTCTGGGTAGGCCTGTTTGTAGAAGTTTTGGTCCTGCTGCCAAGAAAATAATGTTGCTGGATGATCTTGAGGAAGGAGGAACTTGATAGTCTTGAGAGAAGAGGATGTGAACTAAGGAATGATGTGCCTGAGCACATCCCAGAAATCCCAAAAGATTGAGGATGCCAACCAAGCACGTGCTATTCCTCCCGATGTTTTAAAGTCTGGACCTGCCAAAACTCAATGCTCTCTTCATAACCACATGGAATGCACGTGATAGCCAGACAAAGGACACCTGCTCCCTGAAAAAGACAGGGATTGACTTCTATCAAAAGTAGTTGCCCACAGCAATATGAGTTTGTTCTGCCTTTCATGGTTTTTTTTCTTGTCATCAAATGGAACCAGAGAAGTCAGTCAATCTCCTGCAGGATAAAATGGGATTAAGGTACTGCTGCTGTTCTCCATCAGCTAAAGGATTTGGTACTACAGTTAAAGTTAAATGCGTCTAAAGTCCAGCTATTATCACTATCATATACCTGGAATTTAATTGAGGAAAAATGACATTGAAATTCACTTAAAAATCGCAAAAAAAAAAAAAAAAAAAAACAAAACTATGAGATTGGTGAAAGTGACAGAGAGAAAATAACACCTGTTAGAACTGCAAATCTTGCATCACCAGTCACATTACTCTGGCCAAAATAGTATTTTTGTAGTCCTGAATTCTGAACAGCAAAATATCATCATCACAATGCCTGACCAGGAGACTATATAAAAATCAAATCAAATCAAATTTCAGGCTTAATTATAGCAATACAAATTAAAATGTATTGTCCTCTTTCATAGCCAAAGGCAATAAAGCATCACTTGAAGTGGCATTTATGAGAAAAAACAGTTAGGTACTCTAATTTCAAATGAATAGGAGCAAGAAGAATTACTGAAACCCATTCTAATCTCCATTTTATAAAATAAAAATGTGGCATTGCTTCTTATATTTTTATTGCCTGATGATTTTAAAATTGCAGAACCAGTGTACCCATGTTTCTGTCGCAGTAAAAAAAAAAAGCATCAATATTGTTATACCTTCTCTGAGTGACTTGCTTAGACTGGAGCATGTGTTAATAAGCTTTTTATTAAGCGTATGCTAATCAACATATGATTATTGAATGGAACTCCATCAATCTTGCAGCCATTTTTCTCTGTGAAAAAATGTTCTTTAGGACATGGCTGGGAGAGGAATTTGGAAAAGACAATCTGCAGAGTTTTAAAAACCTATTATTATTACCCCATTATATGTTTAAGAGTACTTTTTCTAGTTGATTTTTGTTGGTTTTTGTTTTTTTCTTTTCTGTACACATATGAGGTAGTATTTGCAGAAAAGCAAATGATGCAAGACAAGCTGCTTTCCAGTTTTATGGTACGTTGCTCCTCTCCAGATTTTCTGGCCACAGTCTTTCCTATTAAAAACCTCCATCTCTAGAGGAAAATGTAGAAGGCAAATGCCCATTAAAATTTTGCTGCCTGCTCTATCAAGTAGAGTCATTTAATTGCATCAAGTGACTATCTAACTGGTGCACTAAAATGATAAAGCTCCAGTCGAGCCTCCATTTCACAAACATCTCTGTTGTTAATCACACACCCTTAATAAGATGGACCCTATATGTCTTTGCAAGATTTTTTACACTGTTTGCCATTTTGGATTACACGAGATTGCACCAAAGTTTGAACATTGTTCAACTTTTCAGAATTTGAATCATTTTTGTTGTTGAGTTGTTTTATCACTAGGAGTCCACTGTTTTCTTTTATTACTTCACAGGAGTTAATATCAAAGAAACTTTCAATGAATGCTCTTTTGTGATGGAACTGAAATGAACAGAAAAGATACATTTGCTGTGTGACAGTGAATACTGTCACATTTCTTATGTCTACAATGTTCAGCATGAAATCAAGAACTGCCCACATCATGTATAACTAATCTAACAATTCTGCCCTTTTAACTGTTAGTTCACTACGTGCTGCATGTCTTGGCTGACTTTGAATTTTACACCAAGACTCGCCACTGCATCAGGAGGCTCTATAACCTGTTGGCTCTAGCAGACCAATTCCAGTGCTGAAGGTGTAGATGGCTCCCATTCTTTTGAACACCAGGTGCCTGAATCCCACCTTACTCACAGTGCAACAGCAAAGCTAGGAACCCATAGAGCATTTTCTACTTAAAAGAGATGTCAGTCCTAAAGTTCTAGGCAGGGAATGACAGCATCACTCTCATGGTTAAAATTCAAGCTAGTTCTTAAAAGATGCACTTTTTTGGTAGTTATGATCAAATCTAAGTAGTACTGGAATTAACATAACAAGCCTCAGAAATTAAAAGACACTGAGACGAGGAAAACATGCAGCGTAAAATCTGCCTTTGTAACAATATTTAATCAAAATCAATATGTTCATGTCAATTTTCACCAGTGCAGATTTAACCCTCTGTTAACATTGAGATGCTACAGCTTAAGCAGTGCTAAGTAGGAGCCTGCCTTTCCCACTTTGAAAGAGATAATCTCTATCCAGGTTGTACCATCATATGAATGGACCTGTGTAAACATTGACGCATCATTAATTGTAGGTGATGATTTTAGCCTTCTAATAGTCTTCTATAAAGCCAAGCAAAATAATGTCAGTCAGTGAAGTGAAACCTTTCTTTCATTTTCAAACCAAAGCCATTTTGTTTGTAAAACAAAATTTACATGCATCACAGCAGTGGGAGAAGTGCTTTTGAAAGGGTGAATTTTATCTGCTTGGAAAATATTTTTCCATGGAAAGCATTTTCTAGGTGATTTACAGTGCTTTTTTCTTCAAAGCAGAACAAAATAAAAATGCTGAAGAGCTCATTATATTTCAAAGTAGACTTCTTGAAGATGGGAGAAGTAAGGGGAAGAAATCAAATTTGATTCTCTAAAAAATTACAGGGAGACGTTAAAAAATTTCCAGCAAAAGTCTCGAGTAGCAATAACAAACTATGCTCTCATCTCCGGCATAAGATTTGAGAGCAGGAGGAAGAAGGGTAATTTTTATGCCCAGCTACCTAGAAGGCTGTCATGGTCTAAAATACTCAGATCTCAAAGAAGTACTCAGCTCTTAGTCACTCCTCATCACAAAACATCTGTTATTCATGATTCTGCCTCATGATTTAGAAGCCAAATGGCTAGTAGGAGATTTAAGTACAGCCACTTGGATCTGGCTGACTAAATTTGAAAATTACTTCTGAAATTATACGTGTTTCTTCTGAGACCTTCCTTGTTAGAACTCACTCCTATAGACAGTCATCTGTTCTTCAGAAAATCTGAGTGATGTATAAAGAGTTTTGCAGAAGGTGGAAAACCCTTTTCCCTTAAGGTTTTAATCGAAAAGAGTAGTAGAATTCTTGTTCCTAAAAACCAAATTTTGAGTATTTGAAAATGCACAATGTAAAGGATGGCCAGCACCGTGGATGCTCCAGCAGGCTCTGATTGCTCTCAACCACCCTCTTCTTCAACCCTCC
>JALJVW010003348.1:0-22378 GCA_024865655.1 Emberiza elegans
GCGCTGTCAGGCAATGCGGGGATCCTGGGTGTCGTTCTGGTCCCCACAAGTGAGGAATGACAGCCCCAGGCTCAGACCCAGTCAGAAAGCCAACCAAGGGAGACCAGAGGGAGGGCACCCTTCCAGTTTCTCTTGGCCATGGCCACAAATCAACACCTGCTGCTTCTTCCTCCGCCTGTGTTTGGGCTGTGCTGGAGGCAGAGCCAGCCAGGTTGTGCTCTGCGTTCCAAAGCCTGTTGGGAGCAGGCATGAAAAGATCTGTGTGCACAGCAGAGAGACCTGGAAGGTGCTGGCAAGTGCACCCTGCAGGAACAGGGCTCTGGTCCCTGGCCAGGAACAGCCTGGTTTTGGTGCTGTGAGCGCCGGCAGGAGCTGAGGCAGGTGAAGAGGCAGCGGGCAGCTTGTGTTTGTAGAGGGCCTGGGGCTGCACCTCTGAACCTGAACCTGGAAACTCACTTGGGGGATTACGAGCTAGAGCTGGAGTGCCTGTCCTGAAAGGACCTGGAGTCATTCAGCCTTGCCAGCGTTTCTTAAGGGTGTGTTGGTGTTCCCCAGGAAAGCCACACATTTGGGGAAACACCTTTGGAGGAAAGGGGCTTGCTTCTCAAGGAAAATGCTTCCCAGGGAGCTCCCTGTGAGGCAGGTGCAAGTGTCCCCCTTGGGCTCTCTGTGCTCCTTTCAATCCTTGAGGCCCGTTGCACTTGGCAGAAGGGCAGGGAGAAGGCAGTGAAGAGCAGGTTTGGCATCTGCCTGGACCTGTGGAAACCGACCCAAGCACCTGCAGCAGGATGTGTTACCCCTTTGGACAGGTGTGAGCAGGAGCGTCTCTGTCCAGCCATGAGCCCCAAAGCTCTCTGTGAGAGCTGTGAATTAAAAGGCCTTTACACACACACTTTTCACATCTTTCCTGTCTGCTGTGTTTCAACTCTTGGCAAAATGCATTTGCCTCCTGCTTGGTGGGAGCTGCTGTGGCCCAGGGCCAGCACAGAGCTGGGATGTGTGGGCCAGGCAGCCTGGAGAGCCTTGGCTGATCTTGGTGTGTCCCTGGCCTTAGAAAAGGCTTGGAAGGTTTGCCTCCCAAGGCATCCTGCTCATTGGCTCTCCCTGTGTATCTTGGAGAGAACAAGGTGGGCATTTCTGGCAGCTGGGCATCAGCAGGCCTTAAAATGGGGCTGTGTTGTGGAGCGAGCCCAGCTGAGATACCCTGAGAGGAGCCCAGTGCTCCTTGCTCCCCTCTGCTGACACGTGAGCGTTTGTCTGGTTTTGGGATGGCCCTGGCTGTGTCAGGGCTGCTACGTGGACACGAGACAGCCGGTCCTGTCCCGCTGGGTCCCAGCAGTGCCTGGCAGCAGCCCTGCATCCACGTCAGGATGCTGGCCAAGAGAGGTCCTGGAAGCTGAGGCACCTGATTTTAAGCTTGTGCAGGTGCCTACAGGGCTCTCCCTCATTCAAAGAAATTGGCAGACAAATGCATTGTCTGCCAAAATCCCTTTCATTGACTTGGCAGGAGGGCAGGAGTCTGCACCCCACTAAAATGTTTCTCTACCACATATGAAATTCAGTGGGTTGATGTAGGAATTGTATCAAAAATACCATCCATCCTTACACTGCTGAGATGATTCGATAGGCAGCATCTGTGGTTTGGCACAGCTTTGGTTACGGAGGGCAGAAAGAATATCTGTGACCCTGTTCATGGTCCTGATTCTCCTGCAGGGAACAAGAGGGGAGAGCTGTACTTTACTGGCCACTTAGATATCTGTACCAGGGCGAGGATTAGCCCTTTTGCCATCTACTCATTTGTTTGGGCTACTTTTGTAACACTGAGTGGACCTTCATTTCTTGAGAGCTTTTATTCCTTAAGATAATTAGGATATTATCACCCCTTCATAGAAAACTGTTTGCAAACCAAAGAATGGCCTTTTTTTGCCTCTGTGTAGTGTTATGTTCAGTAAAGTGACTCTCAGTGGATGATGTTAAGGCAAATGAATTGCTGCTTTGAGAAGGGAAGCAAAATTCCAACTCTTCACCTTCTCAGGCCATCCCAATGAATTTGGGAAGTTTGCAACTTTTTGGAACTACTTGAGTTGAGCAATGGGAAGTAAAGCTTTTCTGAATTGAGGAGTCTTAAATGCCAGATTCTTCTGTGCCTTCGCCACTAAGGTGTTTTTGTGCTGAAGGAAATTACTGCAATGAGAAAATAATTTGAGCACGGAGTGAGAGCTTCTGACAGAGACCAAGTGTTGCCAGCAGTTTCTCCAGGTGCTGCTGCCAACAGCCCCTGCAGGAAGGAGCACAGCCCCCAGTGCACGTGGGCTTTGGCTCCCTGTGGCACAGAAGCCCCCAGGGGCACAGGTCTCTGGGGCAGGAGATGGGCACCAGCACTGCCAGGGCTTGGGGGGGTGCCAGGTCTGCTTGGGCGGGGACTCTGCCACAGCTGCTGATGTCAGCTCTGCCTGGGCCCCAGGGGTCAGAGCAGCATTCGTGCCCTGGCCCACACATTCCCTGTTCATGTCACACCTGTGGGTTTAGGATGGCCACCAGCCGGGACGTGTCCCATGGAGGCCATGTCAGCTTCTGTGGAAGGCCCTGTGCTGCGTCGGCAGCCCTGGGGGCTCCTTCTGCTGCCCTGAGCCCACAGAGCAGGGCAGCATTTGCTGATGGTCTGAGCCGTTCCTAAAGATCCTGTTGGGCTGGCTTAGGCACTTGGGGTGAGGGATTTCTTCCAACCTGGGCCACTTTGGCTGGGCTGGGGGTGGCCCCAGGGCAGGGGGCAGTGTGTGCAGGGGCCCTTTGTGACATGGTGCAGCATGGTCACCGTGGCATAGAACAGGTGTCCAAGGGCCCTTTGTGACACGTGGTGACAAAGGAGCTGGCGGTGACAAGACCATGCCACAGTGCTCGGAGCATGCGACGGGACAGGACGGGACAGAGTGGTGCCGTGAGGAGCCCCCGCACAGCGCGCTCGTTCCTGTCTGACCCGGAGCCTTTCTGAGGCGTTATTCCTGCAGCTGATCTCGAGGCCAGACCACAGGACTTGGTGACCTGTGGCCTTCCTGAGGCTTCTCTTCTGCAGGTGCCCTTGAGGGCAGAGCGTGGGACTTGGTGCCCCAGAGGCATCTCCCATCCCTGCTGCCAGTGCCCTCGAGGCCAGACCACAATCCTTGACAGGAGTCTCCTGTCCTTGTGGCAGGAGCCCGTGAGACTGAGTGCAGGACTTGCTGTCCTGCAGCCTTCCTGTGGCTTCGGTCTTGAAAGTGCCTTCCAGGCACAACTGCAGGACTTGGTGACTTGGAGCTTTTCCAAGGCATCTCTCCTGCAAATAGCCACAAATCCAGTAAGAGACATGGAGCAGAGACCCCTGAGAGTGCCCAAGATGGCCTGGGTGGAGGAGGAGGAAGAAGGCTTTGGAGCTGCCCCAGCACAGGAGATCAAAGAGGTGCTGCTGTTCCAGCCACCGCAGGAGGGTGAGTAGCAGAGCTGGGCCTCAGGACTGGTGCCTGCAGCCAGCTTGACCCCATGCCATGCCATGCCATGCCATGCCATGCCATGGTGCCGTGCCGTGCCGTGCCATGCCGTGCCATGCCATGCCATCCCCTGGGGTCGTGCCCACGGACAGGATGGAAGAGGGGCCTGGCACACCCCACAGTGGCCGTGCTCCATCCCCTGGGCCATCCCGGGGCTCTCCGTGCCTGGGCAGCGCAGGGCTGGGCTGTGTTCTCCGGCCTCTCCTGCAGCCCCTCAGCTCTGGCTGCGCTCGCTCTTTGCCAGATGCAGCCCTGGAGCGCACACAAGAGCAGCAATCCAGCCGTGGCCGCTTCCGCAGCACAGCGCAGGTACCTGCAGCCACCCCCACCTGGGCTGGGCCTGCTGTCCCTGCTCAGCCCAGCGTGTGTGTGTGCAGCACTCCATGCAACATCCCCGGCTTCCTGCCCCTCTCCTGCAGTTCATCTGCAAATTCATAAGGAGAATTCAGGAGGAAGAGACCATCGCCATGGGCACTGGGATCAGATCATCATCGCCCATCTTCAAAACTGAGACCAGTGCTGCCCTCCTGTCTATGCTCGTGGAGGAAGATTTTTACTATCCAAACCAAGTAAGCAGCCTGTGGGCAGGGTTTGATCCTCCCAGGAAATGCTGGGCCTCCCAGGCCAGGCATGCTGGTTGCTGTAAGCCTTTGAGGCCACATGGCAGTGCAGTGGGAAGGGAAGCACTTCTCTGGGGAAGCTGGGAACATTGCTCCCTCTGGCAGCTTTCCAAGTCTCCCCGTGCCTTCTCCAGGTGCCCGCCATGGTCAGGTTCATCCACCAGTGGCTCATGGCCAATGACTGTGCTGAGCACAGGCTGGACGAGGCCCTGCTGCATCTCACAGAAGCACAGCCAGATGACGCAGTCCTGACGCTGCTGCGTGTGGCCCCGTCCTGTGACAGGTATGGGGCCCACCTGCCCAGAGGGCTCAGGCCTCCCCAGCCCATCACCCTGAGCAGCCTGTCCCAGGTGTCTGAGCAACAGAGACTTCCAGGGCCCTCTGGCTGCTCCCTTTCCCAGCCCTGGCACGTCAGCCCCCGAGCCTGCTGCCATGCTCCCTCGCTGCCCCTCAGGGCTCTGTCCCCACAGGGCTGGGCTGCCTGCCTGCTGCTGGCCAGGGCCAGTGGGCAGAGGCAGAGCTGGCAGCCAGCTCAGCTCCCCCCGGTGCTGTGTCTGAGACCCCCCTGAGACACAGCTCTAACCCCACAGAGCTGCCATGGCCATGTGGAAGACCATCATGGGCTCAGCCAGGACTGCGGAGCTGGCACAGCTGATCCTCCTGGATGTGCTGGGCAGCTGGCCAGAGCACAGCACGTGCACCACCGATGGGGACGAAACGGGTGTCTTTGCCCTGGCTGTGAGTTTCTGCAAGTGGCCTTTGCTGGCCCCAAGGCCACCCCTCCAGCAGCTCTCCTTCCTCCTTCCCCCACTGCATCTCCCTGCCTCAGGCGCTGGCCTGAAACCTGGCCCAGGGGCAGCTTCAGGCCCACCAGGCCCCGTGCTCCCCCTGCCTCTCACCGGGCCTCTCCCTGCCACGCTCGGGCCCTGCCACATGGACACCTCGGCACTGAGAGCTGTCTCGGGGGCTTTTGTTCTTTGCAGGCTACCGTGGTGATGTGGAAGATCCTCCAGGTGCCCTGTCTGCCACGTATATTGAAGGTGTATTTCCCCCGCCTATTTGTGCATCTGCTCTTCCAAGTGTTCTTCAGCACTCTGGATGTGCCAGAGGAGGTCGATGCCTTCTGGAAGGGATGCCAGGAAGAGCATGGCCTTGCCACCAGCCCCAACAGGTGCTCCATCCCACTCCTCCTGTCCCTGCCACGTGGCCTGCGAAGGAGCCAGTGCTGCCAGTGTGACCTGGGCTTTGCTGTGCACACAGGTTTGCAGTGCGCACCCTGAAGTCCCTGCTCTGCCTCCTCCGCTGTGAGCATGTGGTGGTGGCAATGGAACGCAGGTGTGGCTGGGACACGCTGCTCTCTCTTGACACCCACCACTTTGCCGTGGCTCTGCTGGCCAGGTGAGACCCCCTTCTCCCCACTGCCTCTGACATTTGTGCTCTGTGCCCGTGGTGCCACACACAGTCCTCATGGCCATGGGCCAGAGGGCCTTGTCACTGAGGGACGGCCAAGCACATTGGAAAAGGCTGGGACAGGAGGGTGCCCATGAGCAACCAACTCCCAAATGGCCCAGGTCCCCTTTGCTGGAAGGGTGCTGGGGAAAGATGAGAACTCTGTGAGTCACTCCTGCGAGAGATTTGCCCCACTGGCTCAGGATCTTGTTTCCTTTTTCCTCTTGTCAGAATCATTTGCCATTCAGCCACACACTTTTGTTCTGAGATTGCATTCTACCTGCTCGCCATGCTCGGTGAAGAGATGCCATACTGGGATTTCCCTGCCCTGGCATTCCTTGTGGAGGTGAGCCTCAAGGCCAGCGCTGCCTGGCTGAGCTGCCTCCCAGCTCTCTGCCCTCACGCAGGCACAGCTTCCAGGACGGTGCCCGTGCCCTGGGCTGCGGCCTGGGCCCAGCCCTGTGCGGTTCTGGGCTCCTGCCGGCCGGCTCCCTGTCACTGCCCTGTGCCTTTCAGGTCCTCGAGTACCTGGACTTGAGGGAATGCAGTGACAGTGTTCTGGAGATCCTGTCACAGAACCTGCAGAGCGAGCACAGGGCCAGGCGGTACTTGGCACTCCGAGGCCTCGTAGTGCTGGGCAAGAATCCCTTGATGGTGAGGAGGGGGCAGTGGCTGAAGCCGTGCAGGCAGCGTGGGGCTGGGCAACGCAGTCGCTTGGCCTTGCCTGGGCTTTGGGTGCTGGGGCAGCTGCTCCCAGCTCTCCTGCCTCCCGCTTCAGCTGCCCCAGTGCTTCGGGACAGGTCTCTGGCCTCTGGGCCCTGCGGCAGCAGGGTGGCCTTTCACCAACTTGTGTTCCACACAGGCTGAAAAAATGTGGAGCCTTTCTGAAAGTCTTGTGGAGCTCCTGCAGGAAAATGATAGTGACATGATCAGGATGACCATTCTCCTACTGAGATTTTTGCTCCTGGATAATCGTGCCCCAATACCCACCCCCATCGCCCTGCAGCTGGCTGAGGCGCTCCTGACACTCTTTGACCACGTAAGGCTCTGTGCCCACAGCCACGGCCACTGGCCTCTGCCGGGACACTTGGTTCCCTGCGGCGATGCAGGCCTGTGCCCTGGGGGGCCTGAAGCAGTTGATGCTGAGGTCTTTTGCCCTTCCTTTCATACAGGATGATATCCAGGTGCAGCTGAGCTGCATGTGTGTCTTTCAAGAGATGCTGGACTTATCAACCGAAGATGGAAGAAAGGCCTTGAAGTCCCATGTGCGCCAGAGCCTGGTCCCACTCTACTTCCACTGCCATGATGAGAATCAGATTGTTGCTGAGGTGAGGACTTGTGGCCGGCTGCTGTCCCCTGGGAGGGGACTGGGCTGCCTCCTGACCTGGCACCTTGCGGGCTGCAGCCCCCTCCAGCCTGTGGCACGGGGATGCAGGTCCTTTGCCCTGGCTTGGGTGGACATCTCCACGTGTCTGCTGTTCTCCAGGCTTCTGTGGAAACGCTGCTTTGTGTGGCCGAATTCCTGAAGAGGTGGGACCTTAACAAACTGGTGAAGAAGAAGAAGCTGTGCATGTTCGCAGACAGCCTGGTAAGGAGAGCCCAGAATCCCCAGCCTCAGCCCGCAGAAGGCCCCTGAGGGCGGTGCTCAGGGTGAGGGGCTGGCAGCTGCGCCCGCTGCTGCAGCCAGAGGCCGCGCGGGCTCTTCTCCAGGCTCCCGCGGGCCCGAGCCGGATGCCCATGGAGCCCCGGCCCGGCGGGGGCTGCGGGCCGGCACCGCGGCTCCCGGGCAGCAGCCGGCCCTCTGCCCCCCCTGCCCTCGGGAGCCCTTGGCCAGCGGCTGCTGGCCGCGCCTCAGGGCTGTGCGGCCAGGGGAGGCCGGGGCTGGGCGCAGGCAGCGCCCGGCCCAGGGGCTGAGCCGCGCCAACCCTTCCCTCCTGCCGCTCTCTGCAGCTGGCAGAGGACAGGAGCCGAGCAGCCGAGCACCTGCGCCAGGCCCTGCGCTACCTGCGGAGCCCACAGGAGCCCCTGCGAGGCGGCCGTCAGGTTCATGGGTGAGTCGAGCCGGGCTCCCTCCCGGCCCGCCGCAGCTCGGCCCCAGCCCGCCTGCTGCCCCGGCAGCGCCAGCCGGGCCCGGCGCCGTGGAGCCCGCCTGGCCTGGGCATTGCTGCTGCCGCCCTCCGGCAGCCGTGCCCTGGGGCGGCAGCGTGCGGCAAGGGCCGGGCTGAGCCCTGCCGGGCCAGCAGCCCGTGTGGCCACAGCGCCGGCAGCGCCGCTGGCAGGGAGCTGTGCCGCTGGGGCCGTGACAGGCTCTGTGTTCACAGGCATGGCCGGGCGGCACCTGAGGGGGCAGCAGCAAGAGCTGCAGCTGATCTGCACTGGTGAGTGAGGGCAGTGGGCTGACAGCGGGGGCTGCTGGGGGGAGCTGCAAGCCGTGCCCCGGCTGCAGAGGGCTCTGCTCCCTGTGCAGACGAGGGCTGGCCTGGGCAGAGCACACTGAGATTTCAGGGCTACGTGGGCCATTCATCGCCAGCAGCTTCATGCAGATCCCCTTGGTCCCTGCTCCCTCCTGGTCATGGCAAGAGCCGGCCGGGATGGCCCTGGCAGGGGGCTCTCCTCGGCTCCCCGCAGATCTGGGATCTGACCGTGGCTCTGTTCCTCTCTCTTGCAGCCCTGGAAGAAATGGCAGCTGACAGCAGTCCTGCTGTCAGAAAGCTGGCAGTTGACTCTTGGTTAGTTCTCCGCGCTGTACAGAGAGCTCCCATCTCCACATGGCCTAAACTACAAGATCAATTCCGCAGTGCATGGAAGAAATGGCCTCGTCTCTGCAGCAGAGCCTTGCTGTTCTGCTGCTGCTCCGTGGAGAGCTGATCTGGAAGACTCTGTCTGCTGGGGCCACTTGAGCCAGCAGGGATTTTCATTTTCTTTAAGATTTTTGATTTCATAATTTCATTTTTGTTTAGTATGAAAATATAGATGATCTTACAATACATACAGACACCAAGGACCTTTCTTCTGCTGCTCAGGACTGGCAGGGAATAGGGGAAGAGGGGGAAAAGGGTGCTTGTACTTAGCATCCTGCCCAGGCGTGCAGTGCTGCAGGGAAACTGGCCAGAAGCCCCTTGGCCTTTGGTGGTTCTGCTGAAGCCTTTGTGCTCCCCACAGAGCGGCTGGGCAGGGGCCGGAGCTGCGGGGATCCCTGCCAGAGCGGTGCCTGGAGATGGCCACAAGCCCTGTGCCAGGCAGGAAGCGCCATCCATGTCCTCCTGCCTGTGTGCTGCTGGCTGCGTTGCTGAGGGCTCCCAGGTGCCTCTGGATGGGGCTGCTCTGGAGCTGCTGTGGGGCTGCAGCGCTGCTGCTGGGCAGCTTGGCCGGGCTGGGGCAGACCCTGAGGAGACGGGGCCATTGTTTCGCGGAGAAAGAAAGAAATTCTACAACTTTATGGTTATAAAGTTGTGCCGGTATGTTTATTGGCAGCGCTTGATGCGTGTGGAGTCTTTAACACTCTTAAAAAGGCATGTGCAATTCTGGGAACTTTTGGTCTCTTTTTATATTTCTTTCAAATACATATGCATACAGTTTCACAATAGATTCATACATATTCATTTTTATGAATTATGCGTGACATTTGTCGCTAGTTCTTTTTATCAGAAAGAATTCTTGGGTTAGGCTGACTTGGCCTTGCATTACTTTCTGTTTTTCTTCTGTCTGTCTGTCTCTTGTCTGTTACCATCTCTGCTTTGCAGTTTTCTCTTGAGCTTCAGTTTTACCACTTTTTACTCTTGCTAGACATTTAACTTAATTCAAAATGGATTTTTACTCGGGGGGATTTTTCACTCTGTCTCATTCTTTCCTTTCTTAGAAAATAAGTAAATTCTTTTACTTAATGCAAACTTTTATGGCAACAAGTGTTTCTTAATGCTTTACTATGTACGTTTGACAAAGATGTTAATACAGCTATTCGTTGTAGTATTTTCTAATTCTAAATTAGTAATATAATAGATAATCTTAAACTTATTCTAACTAATATCAGCAAAACTACAATGGGATGACACAACTTATTAAAGATCTCATTTGCAGTTGGTGACCATCTAAAGATCACATCTTACTAGTGATGATGTACATTTTTTTTTTTTTCTCTGTAAAATTCTGATTATCTCTTTTTATCATGTTGGATAGTAATTAAGGTTTTCTTTCTGCTTTCTTGGATTTCTTTCAAGATCTTCAGTAGGTCTTGATGCTTAATCAATTGTTTTACTAATGTAAGGTCCATTCTAGTAGGGGCAGGTGATAGTCTGTGATACATTGTATAATTGGTTTTAATTAACTGGTGGGACGTCACTGGGGTCAAGTACGAAAAATCACACTCGATAATCTTAACAAAATTACAAATACAGAAATTAGAATGATTTCTACTAGACAAAATAACATTGTTGCTATCAATTTTTACAGCAGCACAGGCAGTTCTCAGGCATACACACTTTTTCTAGCATATACGAGCACAGTTTTCTGGTCAGTGACTGGATGAGCTTTGAAGTGGCAAATACTCTGTTTAGTGTCTAAGCACACATCTTGGGCATTAATAGTATTGCTTTTACAAATAAATCTTAGCTGTTCTCTAGTAATGCAGGATTTTAAGTTCACTGTTTGCCCCTTTTCATTCATCTTTCATGCCCACACTCTGTGTTCTGAAGGGTAGAGCACTGTTTTTTTCATGGTTTAATCTTAGTGCAATGATGGGATGGATAACATAAACAGTGGCATTACGTATGGTAAGCACAAAGGTAGTAGCCACATTAGAAGCAGGATCATAGGTGAAATTTGCTATAGTCTACCAGGATTGAAACTTCTTTTCAAAATCAATCACATTATCTCAGACAATTTTTCGAATTTCAGTTGGAAAATTACTTTTACCCCCTTCCCGTATGATCAGAGTTGCTGTTGCCTGCATCTATAACTGTGTTTGTATACAACTGAAAACTAAAGACACATTATTTTGAACTGTACTAAGTGCTTCTAATGTTAACTTGTGGTCTTGGTTTCTGGCCTTTTCTCACTTTGGCAGTACTTTTGAAATTTGCCACTAGCTAGTTCTAATGCTAATAGGGATGACTGTAAAGGCCACTTCAATTTTGTTAGGCCACCTGCTGCAGTGGCCAGTTTATTCATCAGTATTTCTGAATCAATTTAATTTAAAACTCTTAATCTTGTCTCTAATATCTCAGTTAGATCTTTTCTTATTCTGCTCTTGAGATATACTTCTCTTTATAACTATGTTGTCTGGCCATCAAAGGATGTTTTTAGGAAGGAGGCAGGCTGGTTGGATTTTTGAGAAGTGTCTACAGTTCTTGTTCTTGCCATTCTTGCTTCTCATATATCTGATTCTCGTGGATTACTACGGTAGATAGGTTTAAATTTTTATCTCAGAAAGTTCTCTCATAGATCTAGTATACTGATTAAAAGCTTGGGACTAAGGCTATTCAGCATTACTTTGGATAGAGTACTCTCTAATTCTAAAACTTCAGTTATAATTACATACATAATTCTCAGGCTATATGTTATGTACTGATCTATTTAACTCTTTGCTCTGAGTTCCAGCTACGTGTTTCTCAATTTCTCTGAGCTGTTTGCTTAAAGCCACTATGTAGGTGACCAGTGTTATCACTCTAATGTGGGTGGGCATCTCTCTCTTGTATTCTATATGGTCTTCTATAAGGCATTTCAAAAGGACTCAGCTTTCTATTTAGCCCGAGGATTAGTTAGAATTCGCTATAGTGCCAGTGGAAGAGCTTGGGGCCAGGGTAGATTAACTTCTTGCCTCAGTCTTACAATCTGCTGCTTAATCGAATGCTGCATTTTTCTACCTGGCTGCTTGATTGGGGCGGCATGGAGTGTGAAGTTCTCAATCTATGCTCAGGTGGCTACTAATCTGTTGCACTGCTTTGGAAATGAAATGTGATCCTCTATCCGAGGATATTGTGGCTGGAACTCTGAAGCATGGTATCATTTCTTGTAATAATACTCTGGTCACTTCTCGAGCTTTAACAGTGCTGGTGGGGAATGCTTCTGGCCACTCTGAAAATGTATCTATCAATACTAGTAAATACTGATACCCCCTTTCCTTGGGAGTTCTGAAAAGTCAATTTGCTACTGTTGTCCAGGCCCATAGCCTCTCTCAATCTGACTGAGTTTTGGCCTGGGGGTATTTTTTGGGGTTAGTCTGGAGGCAAGGATCACACTGTCGGTTTACCTGAGTAATAGTGGCATATAAATTCTTGGCAACAATTTTTTCAATCAGATGTGTGTTCTAGAAAGCTTGTGGAAATTACTACTTCAAAATCAACACTTCATTTCAATGCACTCTGTATCACCGGCAGCCTTGGTCACTTTGGAAAAGGAGCCACACTTTATAAAAAGCTTTTAAGTAGTTAGGCTTCAGTGTGTCTTTTAGTGCTCTTCTTTCACTAGTAACTATGAAAATGGGAAGGGATTACTAACTCTCTTTCAACGGTAGCCTACTCTTTGTGATTGCATGTCTCTTTTGATTAGTATTATTATATTCTGGCTTACTTTCAAGGAAAATCTGTCTATAATTACTTTTACCCTTTACTGCTTTCTTTTGCCTCTCTATTCGCCAGCTCATTTCCTTCTTTTAATTCTGAGCTCACTCTGGTGCCTTTTCAGGCAGTTGAACTGCTTCTAGCAGCCGGATTGTCTCTTCTTTCTTTGTAAGGTTAGCAGTCTTTTCTCTTTTTAGATGGCTCTATGTGCATGCACGACTCTGAATGCATCTTTTAGCTGTTTTCTAAGGTATGGGTTAATGCATTTATTTTGGCCTTCTGCGCAGAGGTACCTGTTGGTAAGGGTCCAGACTCTATTACTTCTCTGCAGTTAGTCACTGTGTACTTAGCATGTCGCTTTCTACTGGCAATGTAGCTGCTCTTGTCAGTGAACCAGGTCTCTGCATTGTCTAGAGGTGTGTCTTTCAAGTCTGGGTATCTGGAGTAAGTAGCTTGATGGTCTCCAGGCACTTGTGGTGTACTGCTTCTCTTTAATTCTACTGAGAAAGGAAGCTGGGTTGACAATATTAGTCACTACTATTTCTACATTATCTTGCTTTACTATGATGGCTTGGTATTTCAGGAACTTCTGTGGTGAGAACCAGTGGCTGCCTTTTACTGCCAATACTGCAGACACTGTGTGAGACACTAGCACAGTTGTTTTTGTTTCAGGCTAAACTTGCGTGCCTCTTGAATATTCAGCACGACTGCTCCTACAGCTCTGAGACAACTTGGCTGTCCTTTGGCTGTTGCATCTAGTTGCTTAGAGAGGTAAGCAACTGCTCTCTGGTATGGACCTAAGTCTTGAGCCAGTATTCTCAGGGCAATTCTTTGCATGGGAAAATAGAAAGAACGGTTTACTTACATTGGGAAGTCTCAACGCTGGAGCTGACAATTAGTACTCTTTAGTTGGTGAAAGGCTCGTGTGGCTTCTTTTGTCTACTGGAGATCTCTGTTTCCATCAGCAATAAGAGCATAGAGGGGTCTGACGAGCAGTCCATAATTATAAATGCACAGCCGGCACCACCCTGCCATGCCTAAGAAGGTTTGGAGTTCTTTTATTGTCTGGGGTTTTGGGGTTTGGCATACGGCTTCCTTGCGAGCCTGCCCTAAAGTTCGTCACCCAGCACTCACCTCATACCCCAGGTAGATTACTTTCTGTTTCACTACCTGTGCCTTTTTCTTTGATACTCTGTATCCTTGGAGTCCTAGGAAATTCAAAAGGCTTACCGTCCAGGCCACACATGCTTCTTTCGTCTGAGTGGCTACCAGAAGATCATCCACGTACTGCAACAGCCTCCATTCTTCTTGTGGAGCTTCCCAGGACTCTGGATCTTTGTGAGTTGCTCTCCAGTCGGAGTGGGGGAATCTTGAAGCCTTCAGGCACACGGACCATGTGAGCTGTATCCTAGGACTTGCTCATTTGAATGCAAAAATTTTCTAGCTGGCTTCATGGATAGGGAGGCAAAAGAAGGCATCTCTCAGGTCTAAAACAATGAACCAGGTTAGCTCAGGTGTTAAACAAGTTAGTAAAGTATGTGGATCTACTACCACGGGATATAAATTGACAGCCTTCACTCCAGTACTATCAATTATTGGGCTGATTCCTTCCCTATCCTCTTTCTTTAGAGGGGGGGTACTTGATCAATTCTTGCTGGTTGTATTCTTTCCTTAAGCTTGATTACTATGGGGGCATTTTCACCCACCCTGGTACAGCACAGGCCCATATCCTCTAAAGCACTTATTTACTTATTCTAATATCTCTTCACTAATGTCCTTCTTAATTTCAATGGCTGTTGCTGTTAATGTTAAGCCTAACATCTTTATACCATTTGCCTCCAGAGTAACCTTTCTCATTCGAGAATATTTAGTACAAAAAGCTTCTAAGTTCACCTGTTACTTTAAAGGTTTGCAAAAGTATGCCTTCTCAGACTGGCCAGTGGTTCTCCACATTACAACATAAACATTTTCCACAGGTACTAAAGCTTTATTTAAAACTGAATATGTAGCCCCTGTATCAACAAAGAATTCTACCCTTTTCTTCTCCCAGCCTCATTGTTATAACCAGTGGATCCGCTGGGGCAGAATCCCCCGGTCCTCTTCAGTTGTTTTGTACGTGTGCAGCTATTTGTTGGTCACCCTGTCTCCGTTCTGGGCATTGATCTTTCCAGTGACCAATTCTTTTGCAGATTGCACACTGGTTCCTGCCTAGCCAAGGTTGTCTTTGTCTGGGTGGTCCCTGGTTGTATTTTCTTTGCCTTTCTTCCTGTACCACTGCTACCAACTTTTTTCATTCCTTGTTTATATCCTTCTTCCCGGTTACTAAATACCCTCCACGCTTCCTCTACTTGAGATTTCTCCCATCCGGTCCCTGAATTTTCTGAAGTTTATGCCTAATATCTCCAGCAGACTGCCCCAAGAATGAATTAACTAGCTGATTCATCCCTATTTCAGACCCCGGATCCAATGATGTATGATGACGACACATAGCATCCCTTAAATGCTCTAGAAATTCAGATGGAGTCTCAGAAGGCCCTTGCTTAAGGGAATATAAGGCAGACCAATTTATGGGTTTTGGAATAGCTCTTTCCACCCCTGTTGCTATCCATTCTTGATACTCTGCTAATTTCTTTTACTTTCTGCATTGATACATTCTGGGTCTTGGGGAAATGTTCTTTTACATCTAGCTGTGTGGCCTTGCAGTAATCCTCTGCCAAAGTCCCTGCTGTCTATCTTTAAGATCAGCTGTTTTTCTGTTTCAGTGAAGGCATCTAGTCCTAGCAATCCTTTCCCATGCCTCTAAATCAAGAGTGGTAAATGGAACTTAATCATTAATTTCCCTCCTTCTGGTCCCACTGCCTCTCGCAGAGGGGCCTGTAACACTGCTTGCCTCCTAGTTCTAGATGCAACTGGACTACCAGGGGTGGGGCCAGTTCTAGTGGATGTGCCTTTCCCACCTGAGTCCTCCTCCTTTTTTGGGAGGTCCTTTCTTCCTTCCTTCATCCTCACCCTCAGCTTCAGCCTCAGCCTTCAGCCTTCAGCCCTCCTCCTTCTAGGAGGAGCTTTTCATCCACTCAAATGTATCTCGTTCTTGCTCCTCAGAATGATAAACCTTATCTGATCTCATGCACCGTTGTCCTATACTACATGCTGAACAATAACATTTGATCTGCCTTCTCTTTGCCTTGTTTTCCTTTTCAAGGGCCAAGACCAGTGGATCTGAGGGTGGCCTGATCCCACAATCCCTTTGCCACTCCTGGTGAAAACAAAAACATGTCAGCATACAAAAACCTCATCTCATTTCCCATTCTAAACAGCATTAACTGCCATGAGGTATTATAAATCTTCTTATTTTCTGAGCTGCTCCTACTGGCAGCCTTCTCCCAGTGAGCCCCTCCCAAAGGGGCTAGTTTAGGAACCTCTCTGCTCTGGTCAGTTCTCCTTATCTCCTTCCCCTTCTGCTATCTTGTTTCTCCCCAAGCCTCACAGTGTCTTTTCTCAGTTTTTTTCCTCACACACAGATCTCCAGGTGCCAGGTATTAGATGTCGTTTCCCCACACAAACTTTAAGATCTTAGGTTCTGAATTAGCTTGATTAAGAAGTTTTAATTTACACTCAGGGCATGTGCCCTGTCGCTTACTAGAACAGCAATACCAGCGTCTCTCACAAACTCTGTACTGCAATAATACCCAGCTGCGTGCCAGCCTCTGGATGCACCAAAGGCTCCCAGGAATTTGCAGAGGCAGGCTATTCCGTTTATCACAGGGAGCTCTAAAACCTCTATGGCAGGTTGTTCCCTGTTTTACAAAATGTAAGTCTTTTCTAGTTCTTTTCTTGCACAATCTAATTAGAGCCTTGTTTCTACTGACACTGACTTTACTGCCCTGCAAAAAGCTGTGCTTGTTACGGCGAAAACTCTGATATGCTCATAAGCCCAAACACATCCCCCCCCTTTCCCCTTATCTCAAATTCACTAGAGCCAGGGCTTGAATTGCTGTGGGGGAATTCTTGGAATTCCTTTAACTCAGTTAACTTTTTAAAATCCCTTTAACTTTTACCACAGTTAAACATAAATCACCATACCATAGTTCTTCTGTGTAAAATGCTATGCCTGTATCTCTCAAAGTGCCTGCTTTTCTCAACACAACACAGCATACCATAATTCACCATTTACCCAAATCAGCTTTCCTGCACACAATCAAAATAACAGCACACAGTCCAGAGATCGAATCCAAACATCCAGGGCAAAGGAACTCTCTGAGCTCGTACTCACGGTTAAAATGTACCAAATCTACACAAATCACCACATTTAAACACAATAAATACCATCACTGACGTTTCTCTACTCGTTCCGCTTCTCTGCAGGGGCACTCCCTGCCCCCACAGCCTGCCTCAGCCGGCACCTCAGGCCTCACCCGGCGGCTTCAAACAGGGGTAGAACTCACCCCCCCCGCACCATGGGTGAACTCACTTGTTCGCTCTCTTTTTTTTCATACACACACACACTCGATTACAGACACACTAACATTACAGACACATTAACATTAACTGCACAATACATTAACCATACAACGATACAGTGTCACGGACACACACACACACACATATACAGGTTCACCCCCAGGGTCGACCCACCCCCAGGGTCTGAACACTGCACACACACACACATATGCAGGTTTCGACCCACCCCCCTCTGCTCTATCAGAACAATGAACCCCCCATCTCTATCCCAGCTGCTCTATCAGCTGTATCCACAGGCCAAGCACTCAGACGTCTCTGAGTGACTTACTCAGCCGTCCTACCTCTCTTTTTCCCCCGGGGGCCCCTCAATACATACTGTATCCTCCGCAGGCCAGCAAGTCCTTGTCTGTCCTCGCAGGAGGCAAGCTGAGACAAGCGGAGCCCCTCCAGGAAAATCCCGGGGCGCGCCTTGGAGGTCTGTCTATCCCTTCTGCCCCTGCAGAGCTGGTGGACAGAGAACTCCTGGCTGGCTGGCCCAGAATGTTTCGTGGAGAAAGAAAAAACCCACAACTTTATGGTATAAAGTTGTAAAGCCGGTATGTTTATTGGCAGCGCTGGGCGCATGCAGAGTTAGCACTCCTCAAAAGGCATGCGCACCCCTGGGAACTTCTGGTCCCCTTTTATCTTTCTTTCAAATGCATATGCATACAGTTTCACAATAGATTCATACATATTCATTTTTACAAATTACGCGTGACATTTGTCGCTAGTTCATCATATCAGAAAGAATTCCTGGGTCAAGCTGACCCGGCCTTGCATTATTTTCTGTTTTTTTCTTCTGTCTGTCTGTCTCTTGTCTTCATTACTATCTCTGCCCTGCAGTTTTCCTTGAGCTTCAGCTTCACAGACCTTTTTACCCTTGCTAGACATTTAACCTAATTCAATTGGCATTGAGCATGGTTTGTGCTTGGTGCATTATTCCTGGGGTTACAGTGAAATTAAATAGGGCCCTCTGAGGTCAGCTTCCTACTCCATTCTGCAGAGTCGCTGTCACAGACCTTGTGGAGCCAATGGAGGAGAGAAGTCTCCTCTGGGCAAAAACAGGCACAGAGACACAAGTACCTCTTCCGAGCAGACAGGAGACCCATGGCAGGAAACTTCTCCCTTTCAGGCTTCCTGCACTTGCCTATCCTCAATGCCATTGCAAAATGGTTCTGAGCCAGCTCAGCACAGTTATACTCACCTCAGGGGCTCTTGGGGAGAGTAACTGGTGAGAAGGTGTTTGGGAAGTGAACTGCTGGCTCATTCTGAGCCCTCGAGCTTCCTGGAGGAACACAGGTGAGAGCCCACTCAGAGTGCAGGGCAGGGGCTGGCCCTGAGGGAGTCGCCCTTCCAAGCCAGGAGCGCCCCCGCTCCCTCCCAGGCTTGTCCCCAGAGCCAGGACCAAAGCTGCCACCGGCTCTGGAGCAGCCAACTGTGAATCCCTTGTTATTTCCCAAGGAAACCTTCCCTGTAGGACAGTCCAGGCCCACACAGCCCCCACTGGGCTTGGCACAGGAGAGCAGCAGCTTTCTCACCCGCTGGGTCTCCATCTGCCTGTTGGCATGAGCAACGTGGGCCATGGGAAATGCCAATATCTGGGGGATGTTGGCAGTAGCTAGGCTAAAAGTCAATATCCAAAGGCCATTGGCCTTTGCTGGGTCTAAACCATGATGTCTAAGGGTTGTTGGCCTTTGCTGGTCCAAACCCTGATGTCCAAGGCCTGTTGGCCTTTGCAGGGCCAATAGCACAATATCAAAGTGCCATTGGCCTCTGCAAGGTCCAAACCCCAAGGCCAAAGAGCCGTTGACAGCTGCAGAGTCCAAATCCCAAACATTCCATGGGCTGTTGACAGTTGCTAGGGTCCAAACCCCAACATTCCAGGGGCTGTGGGAGAGCCCTTCCTGGCTCTGCCCCATCCCAGCTCCCTGCTGGCCTTGGCACTTGCTCTGCCACCCCCATGTCCCCACAGCCCCCTGCTGGGCAGCTGGGCAGGCGCATGGCTCGTAACAGGAGCTCAATGTTTTGGGTCCAGACAGCATCATTTTTATAGATCAGCATTCCCAAGACAGCAGGGTTTGACCCACATGCTCTTTCAGATGCACTCAGTTCCTGGGTGACAGGAATTCTTCTGTCTTCCCTGTCAAAGGGAGATGTAAGAAAAGCCTAAAAAGGCTCTTACTGGTTAAAAATACTCATGGAAAGGAAAACTTTGGGTTTAGAACAGAAACAGGAGGAGGAAAAAATGTTGTTTCAGCATCTTTTGAAATTTCCATGATGCAAAGAGCTCTAGTGTTTAAGGCTCATAAAATAGATTAAGAATCCAAGAGACATCCAAGAGTGGATTTTTTTTCTCTGCTCTCTCTTTGGTGATATATCAACAGGCTATCTAGGCAGAAGAAAGGTCTTGCTGAGTACATGTTTTGGTTTTTTGGGCAAATTTAGGGAGGAAATTTCTGAAGGTCTCCTTTACAAAACCAGATTCAAATGGCCCCCCCTACCTGGTTTGGGAGATAAAAAATTTTTTGGGAAAAGTGGAAAAACAGTTTATTCAATAAGCAAAGCATTCAGAAAATGAATAATATTAAACAATGGAGCCTCATTGTTCTGAAGAGATGGCAAGTTCAGAGAGAGAGAGAGTCCTTTTCAGCTTGGTTCCAATCAGTCCTTCCCTGGCTAGAAAATGTGTCATGGGCCTCAGTGGGCCACAGCCATGAGCTCCTGGTGGTTTTCTGGGTTTTTGCTCCAGAGCAGGTTTGAACAGTTCCAGGAAAAAAGACACCATTTTGGGAAATCTTTCCTTGCCATATCTAATGAGGAAAACCTGCAAAAAAGCAAAGCAAACTCCCTGTCTCTCTCTCTCTCACTGTCTGTGTTGCAGACAACAGTCTGTGAGAAGGAATGTGAGGGAGCAAGAGCAGTTCCTGCAAACAAACTGTGTGCTTTTTCTGCTTTTTCTGCCTTTTCTGCTTTTTCTGCTTCTTTCTTCACTTTCAGAACCCATCCTTGAGGTGCAGAACTTAATATTCAGCGTGAACAGAACAGACCACTGGGGATACAAGTATCATAAAGTCACCCTTACATTAAAGATTCTTTGCTAGGAACAGAGCTTCAAGACCAAAATAGACCTACTTGAAAAGCTTTACCAGGTATTTTTCACTCCCATCTTTGAGAGTGTTCCTGTGAGCCCTAGGGAGGATTTTTGCCCCTCATTTGATGGCAATTGTTTTCTGAGCAGCGCACAAACCCTCTGGGAAGAGAAGAGCTGCCCCTGCCTTCTCCAGGGCCCCTCTCTTGGTCAGGGCTCAGCGGCTCAGGGCTGCACAGGCACACAGGTTCCCAGAGTCCCAGAGCTGTCAGCAGGGAGCAAAGGACACACCTGCTTTTTCCCAGAGACCCCCTGAGCAGGTGATGCTCTCAGCTGGCAGCTCCAGCTCATGGGCCCTGCTGAGGCTGTGCTGCCCTTTGGCTGCTGTGCTCGCTTGTCAAGAAATTAAAATCAGTGCTCTGTTCATGGGCTTCTCTGATTCAAGGGGATTTTCAAACAAAAAGATAGAAAGAAATGAAGAATCCAGCCCCAGTCCTAGAACTCAACAAAAATCCAGGACTTTGTCTTAGGCTGGAAATGGGGTGTGTGTATTCTATTCCTATCTGTTAGTGGTGGGGCAGTTATCTTGTGTTAATTGGGCAGTTTTCTTTATCTCTTCACAACAATTCTCCCTCAGGGAGATATCTTCTGTTAATGGGCCATTGAGTCTCACTGATGAAAATTACATCATCCCATTCTGAGAAGCTCCGCCCAGAGGGAGGAGCCAAGCATTCCTACCTGGATATAATCTGAGATTTGAAGACCACAGGCAGCCTTTTCCCGCTGGATTCCCAGAGGAGCAGCTGTCTTCTCCACAGGATTCCCAGAGGAAGACCAGGCCCATCTACACCACTGTAGCAGCCACAGACCCTGCAAGGCCTCCCTGGCAGTCAGTTGCCTAAAATAAGAAATGCCTAGTCACAATGACTGGACCAAGAGACCCCTCTTCTGCCTTCAGACCCTCATTATCTCCCTGTAAGACCATAGATCATATTCACCTTGACCCTTACTATTGGACTGTTTCCCAAAACTCCCATACCCTATATGAACCCCCATTTCTGCACTATTCAGCAGAAGAGCTGTCACTGTGACCTTTTGCAGAAGCTGCCAATAAAGACACTTCTGTAGAGCCTCATACAGCTCTTCTCATCTCTCTCCCTGCATCTGCCAAAGGCACTTAGCAAGCAAAGAGCTGGAATCACTATAGAGCTGAATTCAACACAGAGCTGGTCTCACTTGAGAGCTGAGCTGCTTGCTAAGTTCGCCTGTGGCTGGGAGCCTGCCTGAGGGACCCAAACAGGCTGTGCTTAGCAGGACTTCGCTATCCCGACACCTACAGCAGCCGGGGTCGGAGAGACACCGAAAACCCCCGTCGTAATAAAACATCACCAGTGGACCTTCAGAGGAAAACTACACCCTTCTACAGGATCACTGCTCCAACAGAACCATATCTGTCACTGCAGGAGGACTGCAGCCACCATTTAATAGGACTGCTACCAACACCCTGACCACAGGGTGTCAGGTCATATTCTGACTGTCAGTGAGTTTGTTTGTACTATTGCATTTGTATTTTTAGTTTTCCTGGTAAAGAACTGTTATTCCTATTCCCATATCTTTGTCTGAGAGCCAGGTATTTTTAAAATTATAACAATTCAAAGGGAGGGGTTTACATTTTCCATTTCAGGGAGGTTCCTGCCTTTCTTAAACAGACACCTGTCTTTTCAAACCAAGATAGATTTTAGCACCCACTGTGGGGGCTTGAGGGCATTGAGAGAGAAAAAGGGAATAACAGTTTTGAGTAATTTAGATTTTTGTGTGCTGATATAGAAACCTTGTTAAGTGTCACCATGTGGTCTAGCTTACCCATAGCTCACCCTAGCTCACGTTTGGGTGGCACGTGGTCGTGGCTGTATTTCTCCCACTTGCAGGCCCTTATCTAAAACATGAGTCCTATAATTAAGGCTACTGTGGCCGTTTTTCCAGTTTGTTTTATGGGTCAGTAAGGTGAGGAATTAATGGATCTTTAACTTCCGCTGGAAGGCAGGCACACAGATTCAGAGCTATCACACACTAACTGTATGGTTTGGGGTTACTTTAATAATGATACTTACTGTGAGGAAATGACAACAGGAAAAATTTTCACCCAATCCTTCAACCAGCTCTTTGGGTCCACCCCAACAGTTTTGAAGGGTTCAGATCCACTCTAAATGTTGATGATATCATACAGTGGTTAGTGTTGCTGATAGGTCTGTTCTATTTAGCATTCAGAGATAAGGGAAGATTAACCTAGATAACCACCCTGACCCTGACAACTACCCCAGAAACTAGGGAGCTACCACAGAACCTGACACAGCACCAGAGTCTAGGGATGCTGCTGCCCTAGAGCCTGACCCCGCCCCACAGCCCACCTCAGATATGAACTACCCAGATTGGGTGGTGGTTCTGGTGAAGGAGATGGGCCAGATATTGAAGGAGTACATTTCCCAGCTGGTAAGAAACCCCTCCACCTGCCTCAAAGAGGAGAGTCTAACAGTGCAGCAGCAGAACCCACAGATGTTACAACTGTCCAGGTTCCAGCTGAACGCAAGCGCAGCCACATCCAGCAGGAGTCGTCCCCGTGGAAACAAGGAGATCTAAAAT
>JALJVW010000335.1:0-17320 GCA_024865655.1 Emberiza elegans
TTTGAAATCCCAGTTCTGGGCATGGCCTGGAGGAGAAGGACAGTTCACCACAGGAAGGAAAGCACGGAGCCCCAGTGTTTCAGCAGCAGATGAGAAGAGACCCTCAACATGCCAAGGTCAGCTGGACCAGTCAGGTGGCCCACGGGAGGCCAAACCAGCCAGACCTGTTCTGTGTCCCCTTGGTTTTATGGGGCCCTGAGGTGTCACAAGGCTGCCTTGGTTCCATGGGGTCCCACAGTTTCACAATGGCTCCCAGCTTCCTGAAGGTCCTTTGGTGTCACAAAGGCCCCAAGGATTCCATGAGGCCTTGAAGTGCCACAATGGTCTCTGTGCTTCCACAGGCCTCACAATGTCATGTCACTCCTCTGTTCCGTGAGCCCTGCAATGTCACAATGGGCCTTTGGACCATGAGGTTTTGTGGTGTCACAATGGTCTCCGTTGGCTCCACGGTGTCACAATGGAGCATTGATGAGAGGCGGCCTCTCTGTGTCACCCTGGAGCTTTGGTTCCATGAAGCCCTGCAGTGTCACAATGGTCCCCTTGGTTTCTTAGTGTCACAATGCACCACTGATGACAGAAGGCCTGGCAATGTCACAATGGCCCCTTGGTTCCATGCAGCCCTGCAGGGTCACAAAGGCCTCTTGGTTTCATGGTGCCCCACAGTGTCACAATGGTCTCCTTGGTTCCATGGTGCCCCACAGCGTCACAATGCTTTGCTTATTCCATGGGGCCTCGTAGTGTCACAATGGTCTCCATGATTCCATGAGTCTCCTCAGTGCCACAACAGCCCCTTGGTTCCATGAGGTTGTGAAGTGTCTCAAGGTTCCTTTCCAAGGGTTCCATGGTTCCATGAGGGCCTTGCAATGTCACAGTGGACCTTTGGTTCCATGGGGTGTGACAATGTCCCAATGTCCCTTGTTCTCACAGGGGCCCCACAGTGTCACCAGGGCCCTTGGTCTATCAGGCGCCACGGTGTCACAATGGTCCCTTGGTTCCATGGGCCCTGTGCTGCTGCATTTCCCCCCCCCTTCTCAGGCTGCCCTGCCAGCTGAGAAATGCTCCCTGGGCCTCGGCCTTGGCCAACAGCCCCTGGGCTCAGCTCCTCACAAACACTGTCTGCTCCAGGCACTGCTGCTGCCCAACCAGCCCCTGGTTCCTTTAGCAGCAGCCCTGGCAGCTGTTTCTGTTCCCTCGTGGCACAACATCCCTGTTCTCACCCTGCCAAAGAAAGCTGCTGGGGCCAAGTGCGGCCAGGATGAACCATGGCTGGGACTGAAGCCCCCTCTTGGGGCCCTGCAAGCAGCGCTCCAAAGGAGCCCTTGCAGCTCTCCTGGGCCAGCCACTCCCTCGCAGTGGGGCCTCTCCCAGCCGGGAACTCTCCCGTTTGCTGCACTCGGGGATCCTGAACAACGACGGAGCCTGGGCGATCCCCCCACTCCTCCAGGCTCAGCCCTTTTGCCCGCTGGGGAGATGCCAAAACATCCTCAGGGAGCATTCCCTGCCCTCAGGGAATTGCTCACAGGTGCCTTGCACTGACTCTTGGTGTCTGTGTGCACACAGGAGTGCCTGTGCTGGGGAAATGTGGCACAAATGCTGCTCTCTGAGGGCTTGGAGTGCCTTGGAGAGCTGAGCCAGTCAGGCCTGCAAGTGATGGTGAGTCACAAGCTGTAAGCTGAGTTCAATGCTGCTAAGAGTTGTTCTTTTGCTAAGTTGTTACATTGAATAGAAGTTATAAGCTAAGTTGAATATTGTTAAGTTTTATTGCAGAGCTACATCATTAAGTCCTAGGTTACAAGTAAGGTTAAATACTGTTAAGTGCTGTTCTTTTGCTAAATGCTGAAGTCTAAGGTATCAGTCAAGTCCTGGTTTTGGTTCATTTCTTCTTTGACTGGATTTTGTTTGGTTTTTTGTTGCTTTGTTTCTTTGGTGTGCCTAGAGTGCCCAGTCAGGAGCAGAGTGACTCTTGCCAAGGAACTCTGTGCTGCTCTCCTTAATATTCAATCTGGTTTTGCTGATTCCTTGCTGGGGATTTTTTCAGCGCTCTCAGCCCCTCGTTTGTAAGAGGGTGAAGGAGCCCTGGCCCAGGCTCTGGCCCTGGGGGACACAGGGGATGCTGCCGGGGGTCCCTGTCCCCTGTGCCACCCCAGGGCCCCGGCCCCCGGCCCCGTGTCAGGCTCTGGGCTCGATCTCGTGGAACATCCTCTGGGGAGGCTGTGGGGCCAGGGGACCCGGGGGACAGGGGACCCCGCTGTGCACGAGCAGGGTTGGACTGCTCTGGGGGGGAACTGTGAGGGGGCCGGGGCAGAGGGACCTCCCAGTGACCTCACACAGCCCTGTCATGTCACAGAGCCATCTGTGATTCCACAGAACCACCTATGATGTCACACAGGCCCTGTGATGTTAAAGCCCAGCATGGGATGAAACAAATCCCCATGTGATGTCACAGAGCCAATGCTGGGATATCACTCTGGGCTGTCACACAGCTGCAGTCTGAGGTCACAAATCACCCCTGGATGTCACGGTCTCTTCTGTGATGTCACAGCCGGTTCTGTCATGTTACTCAGACATCCAGCGATGTCACAACCCAGTCTGATGTCACAGAGCCACCCTCCATGATGGTACAGTCTGCTCTATGGCCTTACACCCTACTCTATGATGTCACAGCCACCTCTGCGATGTCACAAGTCCATCAGCGATGTCACACAACCCTCTCTGTGATGCCATACTGCCACTCTGTAATGTCACTGCACACACTATGACCTCACACCCTGCTCTGTAACGTCACTGCACACACCATGACCATCACAGCCTGCTCTATGATGTCACACAGACCCCTCTATGATGCTGGAGCTGCTCCATGACCTCACACAACAAACTCTGTGATGTCAGAGCCCAGTCTGTGAGCTCACACAGCCCACTCTGTGCTGTCACACAGCCCCTTGCTGACATCCCAGCTGCTCTGTGCCTCTAGGACACAGCCACAGAGGTGCTGCTGTGACACAGCCCCCCTCTGGGCCATGGCACAGCCCCTGCCAGTGCTGAGCCCTGGGAGCTCAGTCTGTGCCCTGCTGGTGTCCCTGAGGGGCCCTGGCAGTGCCCCAGCCCTGCTGGGCTCTGCACAGGAGCTGCTCCTGCCCAGAGCTGTCTCTCTGCAGCGCTGCCCTTGCCAGCAGCTGCCTCTGGGCCAGGAGCCCGGCCCAGCTCAGCAGCACAGACACAGCACAGGGACTTCAATGACCCTCTGGGCCTTTGGTGCTCTTTGCATCACACTCATCAGTGCCTCCGAGTGTGCTCCAAACCTCCTCAAAAACTCAAAATCAGATTCAAAGTCCAAATTCCTTTAACTCTAAATGGCTCCCACTGAGGGACATAACTCATATGAAAGTGTCCCCAGGTTGCAGGTAGGGCAGAACACTGGTACTTTGACACAGTGTCAGTTGGAGATTGCACATATCAATGTATTACAGGAAGAAAAACCTAAGCAGGACCTCACAAATGTTTTCTCACTGTCTTTTTAAATATGTTACATTCAGTTGGAATACACGTCGAGCCTCTGGAGCAGTAGAATTCAGCAGCAGCCTCTGCAAGTTGCTGAGGATGTCAGCAGCCCCCACTGAGCCAGCCCTGCCCAGAGACCGTGGGGGAATGGGCAGACAAGGAGAGCGTCCCGGGGCTGGGCAAGCAGCACTCAGAGGCACCAGGGGCTGCAGCTGGGAAATGGAGTGTGGAATGGGGCTGGGAAAGCCCTGCCTGGGCTGTGCCAAGCAGGACACACAAGCCCGCACTCCCATGCCCCAAACAATTCTTTCCATGAGACATTTTAAAGGAATTACAATTATTGGTGTCCTCTGAGTTGGATGTACTGGAGAAATACCTACCAGAGATCCTCAGGAGCTCAAAACAACTGAACAGATTTTATTGGTAAATTTAGAAAATCAGAGAAACTTTGGCAAAAGGTACATTGTAACATTCAATCAGCAAAACACACTTCTCAAAGCATGAACTTGGCCCATTCAACTTCAGAATCTCTATGCCCATTCCATTTTAAGGTAATCAAAATTTGCAGAGAGAAAGAAATAGGAGAAGTAGACACAGAAAGAAAGAGAAAGATATATAAGATACAGAGAAGCACCCCCACCTGGATTCCAGTGTTGTTCAGATGGAAATTGC
Organism: Emberiza elegans; assembly: GCA_024865655.1. NCBI lineage: Eukaryota > Metazoa > Chordata > Aves > Passeriformes > Fringillidae > Emberiza > Emberiza elegans. Next base: position 4,171 of record JALJVW010000335.1, read on the forward strand.
AAGAGGAGGGAGGGTCAAGATGTGTGCTTGCCTTGTGGTCAGACTTAAATACCCCTTGGTCTTCCTGGGCCCTTCCCCAGGTGGGGACTGGGGTCATTTGGTCCCTCAGGAGCTGGGCTGGGGGCTGCAGAGGTGGCTGTGGAGCATTGCCTGTGCTGTGCCAGGGGCTGGCAGACACTGCGGGGCTGGGATGGAGGCTCTGGGGGATTGGGGTTCCAGGGCAGGGCAGGGCTGGGCTCACCGGGCAGGGCAAAGCTGGACCTGCCCCTTCCTCCCCACACATGAAATGATCCAAGCCAACAATCTCCTCCAGTCTGTCCCAATAGGCAGTGTTGGAGGTGGACCCAAATTTGGAGACACGGGAACCTGGCCAGGAAGGACAGTTCTCTTCCATAGGAAGGAAAGCACAGAGCCTTCCCCAGGGTTTTGGGCACAGATGAGAGGTGACCCTTGTGAAAGCACAGGCAGACAGACTTGTCCTGGCAATATTGCTATGGGAACAATGCCTGGATAGAAGGGAATTTGGTTTTGAAATCCCAGTTCTGGTCATGGCCTGGAGGAGAAGGACAGTTCTTTACCACAGGAAGGAAAGCACGGAGCCCCAGTGTTTCAGCAGCAGATGAGAAGAGACCCTCAACATGCCAAGGTCAGCTGGACCAGTCAGGTGGCCCACGGGAGGCCAAACCAGCCAGACCTGTTCTGTGTCCCCTTGGTTTTATGGGGCCCTGAGGTGTCACAAGGCTGCCTTGGTTCCATGGGGTCCCACAGTTTCACAATGGCTCCCAGCTTCCTGAAGGTCCCAGCGGTGTCACAAAGGCCCCAAGGATTCCATGAGGCCTTGAAGTGCCACAATGGTCTCTGTGCTTCCACAGGCCTCACAATGTCATGTCACTCCTCTGTTCCGTGAGCCCTGCAATGTCACAATGGGCCTTTGGACCATGAGGGTTTGTGGTGTCACAATGGTCTCCGTTGGCTCCACGGTGTCACAATGGAGCATTGATGAGAGGCGGCCTCTCTGTGTCACCCTGGAGCTTTGGTTCCATGAAGCCCTGCAGTGTCACAATGGTCCCCTTGGTTTCTTAGTGTCACAATGCACCACTGATGACAGAAGGCCTGGCAATGTCACAATGGCCCCTTGGTTCCATGCAGCCCTGCAGGGTCACAAAGGCCTCTTGGTTTCATGGTGCCCCACAGTGTCACAATGGTCTCCTTGGTTCCATGGTGCCCCACAGCGTCACAATGCTTTGCTTATTCCATGGGGCCTCGTAGTGTCACAATGGTCTCCATGATTCCATGAGTCTCCTCAGTGCCACAACAGCCCCTTGGTTCCATGAGGTTGTGAAGTGTCTCAATGGTCTTTCCAAGGTTCCATGGTTCCATGAGGCCTTGCAATGTCACAGTGGACCTTTGGTTCCATGGGGTGTGACAATGTCCCAATGTCCCTTGTTCTCACAGGGCCCCACAGTGTCACCAGGGCCCCTTGGTCTATCAGGGGCGCCACGGTGTCACAATGGTCCCTTGGTTCCATGGGCCCTGTGCTGCTGCATTCCCCTCCCCTTCTCAGGCCGCCCTGCCAGCTGAGAAATGCTCCCTGGGCCTCGGCCTTGGCCAACAGCCCCTGGGCTCAGCTCCTCACAAACACTGTCTGCTCCAGGCACTGCTGCTGCCCAACCAGCTCCTGGTTCCTTTAGCAGCAGCCCTGGCAGCTGTTTCTGTTCCCTGCGTGGCACAACATCCCTGTTCTCACCCTGCCAAAGAAAGCTGCTGGTGCCAAGTGCGGCCAGGATGAACCATGGCTGGGACTGAAGCCCCTCTCTTGGGGCCCTGCAAGCAGCGCTCCAAAAGGAGCCCTTGCAGCTCTCCTGGGCCAGCCACTCCCTCGCAGTGGGGCCTCTCCCAGCCGGGAACTCTCCCGTTTGCTGCACTCGGGGATCCTGAACAACGACGGAGCCTGGGCCGATCCCCCACTCCTCCAGGCTCAGCCCTTTGCCCGCTGGGGAGATGCCAAAACATCCTCAGGGAGCATTCCCTGCCCTCAGGGGAATTGCTCACAGGTGCCTTGCACTGACTCTTGGTGTCTGTGTGCACACAGGAGTGCCTGTGCTGGGGAAATGTGGCACAAATGCTGCTCTCTGAGGGCTTGGAGTGCCTTGGAGAGCTGAGCCAGTCAGGCCTGCAAGTGATGGTGAGTCACAAGCTGTAAGCTGAGTTCAATGCTGCTAAGAGTTGTTCTTTTGCTAAGTTGTTACATTGAATAGAAGTGATAAGCTAAGTTGAATATTGTTAAGTTTTATTGCAGAGCTACATCATGAAGTCCTAGGTTACAAGTAAGGTTAAATACTGTTAAGTGCTGTTCTTTTGCTAAATGCTGAAGTCTAAGGTATCAGTCAAGTCCTGGTTTTGGTTCATTTCTTCTTTGACTGGATTTTGTTTGGTTTTTTGTTGCTTTGTTTCTTTGGTGTGCCTAGAGTGCCCAGTCAGGAGCAGAGTGACTCTTGCCAAGGAACTCTGTGCTGCTCTCCTTAATATTCAATCTGGTTTTTGCTGATTCCTTGCTGGGGATTTTTTCAGCGCTCTCAGCCCCTCGTTTGTAAGAGGGTGAAGGAGCCCTGGCCCAGGCTCTGGCCCTGGGGACACGGGGGATGCTGCGGGGGTCCCTGTCCCCCTGTGCCACCCCCAGGGCCCCGGCCCCTGGCCCCGTGTCAGGCTCTGGGCTCGATCTCGTGGAACATCCTGTGGGGAGGCTGTGGGGCCAGGGGGACCGGGGGACAGGGGACCCGCTGTGCACGAGCAGGGTTGGACTGCTCTGGGGGAACTGTGAGGGGGCCGGGGCAGAGGGACCTCCCCAGTGACCTCACACAGCCCCTGTCATGTCACAGAGCCATCTGTGATTCCACAGAACCACCTATGATGTCACACAGGCCCTGTGATGTTAAAGCCCAGCATGGGATGAAACAATCCCCCCATGTGATGTCACAGAGCCAATGCTGGGATATCACTCTGGGCTGTCACACAGCTGCAGTCTGAGCTCACAAATCACCCCTGCATGTCACGGTCTCTTCTGTGATGTCACAGCCGGTTCTGTCATGTTACTCAGACATCCAGCGGATGTCACAACCCAGTCTGATGTCACAGAGCCACCCTCCATGATGGTACAGTCTGCTCTATGGCCTTACACCCTACTCTATGATGTCACAGCCACCTCTGCGATGTCACAAGTCCATCAGCGATGTCACACAACCCTCTCTGTGATGCCATACTGCCACTCTGTAATGTCACTGCACACACTATGACCTCACACCCTGCTCTGTAACGTCACTGCACACACCATGACCATCACAGCCTGCTCTATGATGTCACACAGACCCCTCTATGATGCTGGAGCTGCTCCATGACCTCACACAACAAACTCTGTGATGTCAGAGCCCAGTCTGTGAGCTCACACAGCCCACTCTGTGCTGTCACACAGCCCCTTGCTGACATCCCAGCTGCTCTGTGCCTCTAGGACACAGCCACAGAGGTGCACTGTGACTAAGAATAGAATAGCAAGAATGATAACAAAGGCCTGGCTCCCGACACAGCAGAGCCTGGGCCTGAGGCCTCTCGGTTTCTCAGAAGGAAAAACAAAGGAACAAAAGATGTCTGCAACACTGCTGTGACACAGCCCCCTGGCCACAGCCCCTGCCAGTGCTGAGCCCCTGGGAGCTCAGTCTGTGCCCTGCTGGTGTCCCTGAGGGGCCCTGGCAGTGCCCCAGCCCTGCTGGGCTCTGCACAGGAGCTGCTCCTGCCCAGAGCTGTCTCTCTGCAGCGCTGCCCTTGCCAGCAGCTGCCTCTGGGCCAGGAGCCCGGCCCAGCTCAGCAGCACAGACACAGCACAGGGACTTCAATGACCCTCTGGGCCTTTGGTGCTCTTTGCATCACACTCATCAGTGCCTCCGAGTGTGCTCCAAACCTCCTCAAAAACTCAAAATCAGATTCAAAGTCCAAACTTCCTTTAACTCTAAATGGCTCCCACTGAGGGACATAACTCATATGAAAGTGTCCCCAGGTTGCAGGTAGGGCAGAACACTGGTACTTTGACACAGTGTCAGTTGGAGATTGCACATATCAATGTATTACAGGAAGAAAAACCTAAGCAGGACCTCACAAATGTTTTCTCACTGTCTTTTTAAATATGTTACATTCAGTTGGAATACACGTCGAGCCTCTGGAGCAGTAGAATTCAGCAGCAGCCTCTGCAAGTTGCTGAGGATGTCAGCAGCCCCCACTGAGCCAGCCCTGCCCAGAGACCGTGGGGGAATGGGCAGACAAGGAGAGCGTCCCGGGGCTGGGCAAGCAGCACTCAGAGGCACCAGGGGCTGCAGCTGGGAAATGGAGTGTGGAATGGGGCTGGGAAAGCCCTGCCTGGGCTGTGCCAAGCAGGACACACAAGCCCGCACTCCCATGCCCCAAACAATTCTTTCCATGAGACATTTTAAAGGAATTACAATTATTGGTGTCCTCTGAGTTGGATGTACTGGAGAAATACCTACCAGAGATCCTCAGGAGCTCAAAACAACTGACCAGATTTTATTGGTAAATTTAGAAAATCAGAGAAACTTTGGCCAAAGGTACATTGTAACATTCAATCAGCAAAACACACTTCTCAAAGCATTAACTTGGCCCATTCAACTTCAGAATCTCTATGCCCATTCCATTTTAAGGTAATCAAAATTTGCAGAGAGAAAGAAATAGGAGAAGTAGACACAGAAAGAAAGAAAGATATATAAGATACAGAGAAGCACCCCACCTGGATTCCAGTGTTGTTCAGATGGAAATTGCAAGAGGAGGGAGGGTCAAGATGTGTGCTTGCCTTGTGGTCAGACTTAAATACCCCTTGGTCTTCCTGGGCCCTTCCCCAGGTGGGGACTGGGGTCATTTGGTCCCTCAGGAGCTGGGCTGGGGGCTGCAGAGGTGGCTGTGGAGCATTGCCTGTGCTGTGCCAGGGGCTGGCAGACACTGCAGGGGGCTGGGATGGAGGCTCTGGGGGATTGGGGTTCCAGGGCAGGGCAGGGCTGGGCTCACGGGCAGGGCAAAGCTGGACCTGCCCCTTCCTCCCCCCACACATGAAATGATCCAAGCCAACAATCTCCTCCAGTCTGTCCCAATAGGCAGTGTTGGAGGTGGACCCAAATTTGGAGACACGGGAACCTGGCCAGGAAGGACAGTTCTCTTCCATAGGAAGGAAAGCACAGAGCCTTCCCCAGGGTTTTGGGCACAGATGAGAGGTGACCCTTGTGAAAGCACAGGCAGACAGACTTGTCCTGGCAATATTGCTATGGGAACAATGCCTGGATAGAAGGGAATTTGCTTTTGAAATCCCAGTTCTGGTCATGGCCTGGAGGAGAAGGACAGTTCTTTACCACAGGAAGGAAAGCACGGAGCCCCAGTGTTTCAGCAGCAGATGAGAAGAGACCCTCAACATGCCAAGGTCAGCTGGACCAGTCAGGTGGCCCACGGGAGGCCAAACCAGCCAGACCTGTTCTGTGTCCCCTTGGTTTTATGGGGCCCTGAGGTGTCACAAGGCTGCCTTGGTTCCATGGGGTCCCACAGTTTCACAATGGCTCCCAGCTTCCTGAAGGTCCCGCGGTGTCACAAAGGCCCCAAGGATTCCATGAGGCCTTGAAGTGCCACAATGGTCTCTGTGCTTCCACAGGCCTCACAATGTCATGTCACTCCTCTGTTCCGTGAGCCCTGCAATGTCACAATGGGCCTTTGGACCATGAGGGTTTGTGGTGTCACAATGGTCTCCGTTGGCTCCACGGTGTCACAATGGAGCATTGATGAGAGGCGGCCTCTCTGTGTCACCCTGGAGCTTTGGTTCCATGAAGCCCTGCAGTGTCACAATGGTCCCCTTGGTTTCTTAGTGTCACAATGCACCACTGATGACAGAAGGCCTGGCAATGTCACAATGGCCCCTTGGTTCCATGCAGCCCTGCAGGGTCACAAAGGCCTCTTGGTTTCATGGTGCCCCACAGTGTCACAATGGTCTCCTTGGTTCCATGGTGCCCCACAGCGTCACAATGCTTTGCTTATTCCATGGGGCCTCGTAGTGTCACAATGGTCTCCATGATTCCATGAGTCTCCTCAGTGCCACAACAGCCCCTTGGTTCCATGAGGTTGTGAAGTGTCTCAATGGTCTTTCCAAGGTTCCATGGTTCCATGAGGCCTTGCAATGTCACAGTGGACCTTTGGTTCCATGGGGTGTGACAATGTCCCAATGTCCCTTGTTCTCACAGGGCCCCACAGTGTCACCATGGCCCCTTGGTCTATCAGGGCGCCACGGTGTCACAATGGTCCCTTGGTTCCATGGGCCCTGTGCTGCTGCATTCCCCCTCCCCTTCTCAGGCCGCCCTGCCAGCTGAGAAATGCTCCCTGGGCCTCGGCCTTGGCCAACAGCCCCTGGGCTCAGCTCCTCACAAACACTGTCTGCTCCAGGCACTGCTGCTGCCCAACCAGCTCCTGGTTCCTTTAGCAGCAGCCCTGGCAGCTGTTTCTGTTCCCTGCGTGGCACAACATCCCTGTTCTCACCCTGCCAAAGAAAGCTGCTGGTGCCAAGTGCGGCCAGGATGAACCATGGCTGGGACTGAAGCCCCTCTCTTGGGGCCCTGCAAGCAGCGCTCCAAAAGGAGCCCTTGCAGCTCTCCTGGGCCAGCCACTCCCTCGCAGTGGGGCCTCTCCCAGCCGGGAACTCTCCCGTTTGCTGCACTCGGGGATCCTGAACAACGACGGAGCCTGGGCCGATCCCCCACTCCTCCAGGCTCAGCCCTTTGCCCGCTGGGGAGATGCCAAAACATCCTCAGGGAGCATTCCCTGCCCTCAGGGGAATTGCTCACAGGTGCCTTGCACTGACTCTTGGTGTCTGTGTGCACACAGGAGTGCCTGTGCTGGGGAAATGTGGCACAAATGCTGCTCTCTGAGGGCTTGGAGTGCCTTGGAGAGCTGAGCCAGTCAGGCCTGCAAGTGATGGTGAGTCACAAGCTGTAAGCTGAGTTCAATGCTGCTAAGAGTTGTTCTTTTGCTAAGTTGTTACATTGAATAGAAGTGATAAGCTAAGTTGAATATTGTTAAGTTTTATTGCAGAGCTACATCATGAAGTCCTAGGTTACAAGTAAGGTTAAATACTGTTAAGTGCTGTTCTTTTGCTAAATGCTGAAGTCTAAGGTATCAGTCAAGTCCTGGTTTTGGTTCATTTCTTCTTTGACTGGATTTTGTTTGGTTTTTGTTGCTTTGTTTCTTTGGTGTGCCTAGAGTGCCCAGTCAGGAGCAGAGTGACTCTTGCCAAGGAACTCTGTGCTGCTCTCCCTTAATATTCAATCTGGTTTTGCTGATTCCTTGCTGGGGATTTTTTCAGCGCTCTCAGCCCCTCGTTTGTAAGAGGGTGAAGGAGCCCTGGCCCAGGCTCTGGCCCTGGGGGACACGGGGATGCTGCCGGGGGTCCCTGTCCCCTGTGCCACCCCAGGGCCCCGGCCCCCGGCCCCGTGTCAGGCTCTGGGCTCGATCTCGTGGAACATCCTCTGGGGAGGCTGTGGGGCCAGGGGGACCCTGGGGGGGGACAGGGACCCCGCTGTGCACGAGCAGGGTTGGACTGCTCTGGGGGAACTGTGAGGGGGGCCGGGGCAGAGGGACCTCCCAGTGACCTCACACAGCCCCTGTCATGTCACAGAGCCATCTGTGATTCCACAGAACCACCTATGATGTCACACAGGCCCTGTGATGTTAAAGCCCAGCATGGGATGAAACAAATCCCCATGTGATGTCACAGAGCCAATGCTGGGATATCACTCTGGGCTGTCACACAGCTGCAGTCTGAGCTCACAAATCACCCCTGGATGTCACGGTCTCTTCTGTGATGTCACAGCCGGTTCTGTCATGTTACTCAGACATCCAGCGGTGTCACAACCCAGTCTGATGTCACAGAGCCACCCTCCATGATGGTACAGTCTGCTCTATGGCCTTACACCCTACTCTATGATGTCACAGCCACCTCTGCGATGTCACAAGTCCATCAGCGATGTCACACAACCCTCTCTGTGATGCCATACTGCCACTCTGTAATGTCACTGCACACACTATGACCTCACACCCTGCTCTGTAACGTCACTGCACACACCATGACCATCACAGCCTGCTCTATGATGTCACACAGACCCCTCTATGATGCTGGAGCTGCTCCATGACCTCACACAACAAACTCTGTGATGTCAGAGCCCAGTCTGTGAGCTCACACAGCCCACTCTGTGCTGTCACACAGCCCCTTGCTGACATCCCAGCTGCTCTGTGCCTCTAGGACACAGCCACAGAGGTGCTGCTGTGACACAGCCCCTCTGGGCCATGGCACAGCCCTGCCAGTGCTGAGCCCTGGGAGCTCAGTCTGTGCCCTGCTGGTGTCCCTGAGGGGCCCTGGCAGTGCCCCAGCCCTGCTGGGCTCTGCACAGGAGCTGCTCCTGCCCAGAGCTGTCTCTCTGCAGCGCTGCCCTTGCCAGCAGCTGCCTCTGGGCCAGGAGCCCGGCCCAGCTCAGCAGCACAGACACAGCACAGGGACTTCAATGACCTCTGGGCCTTTGGTGCTCTTTGCATCACACTCATCAGTGCCTCCGAGTGTGCTCCAAACCTCCTCAAAAACTCAAAATCAGATTCAAAGTCCAAACTTCCTTTAACTCTAAATGGCTCCCACTGAGGGACATAACTCATATGAAAGTGTCCCCAGGTTGCAGGTAGGGCAGAACACTGGTACTTTGACACAGTGTCAGTTGGAGATTGCACATATCAATGTATTACAGGAAGAAAAACCTAAGCAGGACCTCACAAATGTTTTCTCACTGTCTTTTAAATATGTTACATTCAGTTGGAATACACGTCGAGCCTCTGGAGCAGTAGAATTCAGCAGCAGCCTCTGCAAGTTGCTGAGGATGTCAGCAGCCCCCACTGAGCCAGCCCTGCCCAGAGACCGTGGGGGAATGGGCAGACAAGGAGAGCGTCCCCGGGGCTGGGCAAGCAGCACTCAGAGGCACCAGGGGCTGCAGCTGGGAAATGGAGTGTGGAATGGGGCTGGGAAAGCCCTGCCTGGGCTGTGCCAAGCAGGACACACAAGCCCGCACTCCCATGCCCCAAACAATTCTTTCCATGAGACATTTTAAAGGAATTACAATTATTGGTGTCCTCTGAGTTGGATGTACTGGAGAAATACCTACCAGAGATCCTCAGGAGCTCAAAACAACTGAACAGATTTTATTGGTAAATTTAGAAAATCAGAGAAACTTTGGCCAAAGGTACATTGTAACATTCAATCAGCAAAACACACTTCTCAAAGCATTAACTTGGCCCATTCAACTTCAGAATCTCTATGCCCATTCCATTTTAAGGTAATCAAAATTTGCAGAGAGAAAGAAATAGGAGAAGTAGACACAGAAAGAAAGAAAGACATATAAGATACAGAGAAGCACCCCCACCTGGATTCCAGTGTTGTTCAGATGGAAATTGCAAGAGGAGGGAGGGTCAAGATGTGTGCTTGCCTTGTGGTCAGACTTAAATACCCCTTGGTCTTCCTGGGCCCTTCCCCAGGTGGGGACTGGGGTCATTTGGTCCCTCAGGAGCTGGGCTGGGGCTGCAGAGGTGGCTGTGGAGCATTGCCTGTGCTGTGCCAGGGGCTGGCAGACACTGCGGGGCTGGGATGGAGGCTCTGGGGGATTGGGGTTCCAGGGCAGGGCAGGGCTGGGCTCACCGGGCAGGGCAAAGCTGGACCTGCCCCTTCCTCCCCACACATGAAATGATCCAAGCCAACAATCTCCTCCAGTCTGTCCCAATAGGCAGTGTTGGAGGTGGACCCAAATTTGGAGACACGGGAACCTGGCCAGGAAGGACAGTTCTCTTCCATAGGAAGGAAAGCACAGAGCCTTCCCCAGGGTTTTGGGCACAGATGAGAGGTGACCCTTGTGAAAGCACAGGCAGACAGACTTGTCCTGGCAATATTGCTATGGGAACAATGCCTGGATAGAAGGGAATTTGGTTTTGAAATCCCAGTTCTGGTCATGGCCTGGAGGAGAAGGACAGTTCTTTACCACAGGAAGGAAAGCACGGAGCCCCAGTGTTTCAGCAGCAGATGAGAAGAGACCCTCAACATGCCAAGGTCAGCTGGACCAGTCAGGTGGCCCACGGGAGGCCAAACCAGCCAGACCTGTTCTGTGTCCCCTTGGTTTTATGGGGCCCTGAGGTGTCACAAGGCTGCCTTGGTTCCATGGGGTCCCACAGTTTCACAATGGCTCCCAGCTTCCTGAAGGTCCCAGGTGTCACAAAGGCCCCAAGGATTCCATGAGGCCTTGAAGTGCCACAATGGTCTCTGTGCTTCCACAGGCCTCACAATGTCATGTCACTCCTCTGTTCCGTGAGCCCTGCAATGTCACAATGGGCCTTTGGACCATGAGGGTTTGTGGTGTCACAATGGTCTCCGTTGGCTCCACGGTGTCACAATGGAGCATTGATGAGGCGGCCTCTCTGTGTCACCCTGGAGCTTTGGTTCCATGAAGCCCTGCAGTGTCACAATGGTCCCCTTGGTTTCTTAGTGTCACAATGCACCACTGATGACAGAAGGCCTGGCAATGTCACAATGGCCCCTTGGTTCCATGCAGCCCTGCAGGGTCACAAAGGCCTCTTGGTTTCATGGTGCCCCACAGTGTCACAATGGTCTCCTTGGTTCCATGGTGCCCCACAGCGTCACAATGCTTTGCTTACTCCATGGGGCCTCGTAGTGTCACAATGGTCTCCATGATTCCATGAGTCTCCTCAGTGCCACAACAGCCCCTTGGTTCCATGAGGTTGTCAAGTGTCTCAATGGTCTTTCCAAGGTTCCATGGTTCCATGAGGCCTTGCAATGTCACCGTGGACCTTTGGTTCCATGGGGTGTGACAATGTCCCAATGTCCCTTGTTCTCACAGGGCCCCACAGTGTCACCATGGCCCCTTGGTCTATCAGGGCGCCACGGTGTCACAATGGTCCCTTGGTTCCATGGGCCCTGTGCTGCTGCATTCCCCCCTCCCCTTCTCAGGCCGCCCTGCCAGCTGACAAATGCTCCCTGGGCCTCGGCCTTGGCCAACAGCCCCTGGGCTCAGCTCCTCACAAACACTGTCTGCTCCAGGCACTGCTGCTGCCCAACCAGCTCCTGGTTCCTTTAGCAGCAGCCCTGGCAGCTGTTTCTGTTCCCTGCGTGGCACAACATCCCTGTTCTCACCCTGCCAAAGAAAGCTGCTGGTGCCAAGTGCGGCCAGGATGAACCATGGCTGGGACTGAAGCCCCTCTCTTGGGGCCCTGCAAGCAGCGCTCCAAAAGGAGCCCTTGCAGCTCTCCTGGGCCAGCCACTCCCTCGCAGTGGGGCCTCTCCCAGCCGGGAACTCTCCCGTTTGCTGCACTCGGGGATCCTGAACAACGACGGAGCCTGGGCCGATCCCCCCACTCCTCCAGGCTCAGCCCTTTGCCCGCTGGGGAGATGCCAAAGCATCCTCAGGGAGCATTCCCTGCCCTCAGGGGAATTGCTCACAGGTGCCTTGCACTGACTCTTGGTGTCTGTGTGCACACAGGAGTGCCTGTGCTGGGGAAATGTGGCACAAATGCTGCTCTCTGAGGGCTTGGAGTGCCTTGGAGAGCTGAGCCAGTCAGGCCTGCAAGTGATGGTGAGTCACAAGCTGTAAGCTGAGTTCAATGCTGCTAAGAGTTGTTCTTTTGCTAAGTTGTTACATTGAATAGAAGTGATAAGCTAAGTTGAATATTGTTAAGTTTTATTGCAGAGCTACATCATGAAGTCCTAGGTTACAAGTAAGGTTAAATACTGTTAAGTGCTGTTCTTTTTGCTAAATGCTGAAGTCTAAGGTATCAGTCAAGTCCTGGTTTTGGTTCATTTCTTCTTTGACTGGATTTTGTTTGGTTTTTTGTTGCTTTGTTTCTTTGGTGTGCCTAGAGTGCCCAGTCAGGAGCAGAGTGACTCTTGCCAAGGAACTCTGTGCTGCTCTCCTTAATATTCAATCTGGTTTTTGCTGATTCCTTGCTGGGGATTTTTTCAGCGCTCTCAGCCCCTCGTTTGTAAGAGGGTGAAGGAGCCCTGGCCCAGGCTCTGGCCCTGGGGACACGGGGATGCTGCCGGGGTCCCTGTCCCCTGTGCCACCCCCAGGGCCCCGGCCCCCGGCCCCGTGTCAGGCTCTGGGCTCGATCTCGTGGAACATCCTGTGGGGAGGCTGTGGGGCCAGGGGGGGACACGGGGGACAGGGGACCCGCTGTGCACGAGCAGGGTTGGACTGCTCTGGGGGGAACTGTGAGGGGGGCGGGGCAGAGGGACCTCCCCAGTGACCTCACACAGCCCCTGTCATGTCACAGAGCCATCTGTGATTCCACAGAACCACCTATGATGTCACACAGGCCCTGTGATGTTAAAGCCCAGCATGGGATGAAACAAATCCCCCATGTGATGTCACAGAGCCAATGCTGGGATATCACTCTGGGCTGTCACACAGCTGCAGTCTGAGCTCACAAATCACCCCTGCATGTCACGGTCTCTTCTGTGATGTCACAGCCGGTTCTGTCATGTTACTCAGACATCCAGCGGTGTCACAACCCAGTCTGATGTCACAGAGCCACCCTCCATGATGGTACAGTCTGCTCTATGGCCTTACACCCCTACTCTATGATGTCACAGCCACCTCTGCGATGTCACAAGTCCATCAGCGATGTCACACAACCCTCTCTGTGATGCCATACTGCCACTCTGTAATGTCACTGCACACACTATGACCTCACCCCTGCTCTGTAACGTCACTGCACACACCATGACCATCACAGCCTGCTCTATGATGTCACACAGACCCCTCTATGATGCTGGAGCTGCTCCATGACCTCACACAACAAACTCTGTGATGTCAGAGCCCAGTCTGTGAGCTCACACAGCCCACTCTGTGCTGTCACACAGCCCTTGCTGTGTGCCTCTAGGACACAGCCACAGAGGTGCTGCTGTATTGTCCTTTTGGGGCGCAGGGTTTTGAGGATTAAGAGGAGACGAGAATCTTGACTCCATAATTAGACGACTTGATTTCTTATATTATATATATTTACATTAGGACTATACTAC
>JALJVW010003349.1:0-37498 GCA_024865655.1 Emberiza elegans
CACATTTGTTTCTCTCCACCTTCCTGTGGCCACAGACTGTGTCAATGAGGCTGCACTTTCAGTGGCTTTAAATGGACTAAGGATCTCCCAGCAGTGTTTCCTGCAGAGATGCCCTTTGTTGCCTTCTCTGGAGCTGCAGCAGCAATGTCTGTGTGCAGAGCTGGGGCAGATCAGGGCTGGCCCAGCAGCTGTGCCCAGCAGCAGCAGCAGCAGCAGCAGCAGCAGCAGCAGCAGCAGCAGCAGCAGCAGCAGCAGCAGCAGCAGCAGCAGCAGCAGCAGCAGCAGCAGCAGCAGCAGCAGCAGCAGCAGCAGCAGCAGCAGCAGCAGCAGCAGCAGCAGCAGCAGCAGCAGCAGCAGCAGCAGCAGCAGCAGCAGCAGCAGCAGCAGCAGCAGCAGCAGCAGCAGCAGCAGCAGCAGCAGCAGCAGCAGCAGCAGCAGCAGCAGCAGCAGCAGCAGCAGCAGCAGCAGCAGCAGCAGCAGCAGCAGCAGCAGCAGCAGCAGCAGCAGCAGCAGCAGCAGCAGCAGCAGCAGCAGCAGCAGCAGCAGCAGCAGCAGCAGCAGCAGCAGCAGCAGCAGCAGCAGCAGCAGCAGCAGCAGCAGCAGCAGCAGCAGCAGCAGCAGCAGCAGCAGCAGCAGCAGCAGCAGCAGCAGCAGCAGCAGCAGCAGCAGCAGCAGCAGCAGCAGCAGCAGCAGCAGCAGCAGCAGCAGCAGCAGCAGCAGCAGCAGCAGCAGCAGCAGCAGCAGCAGCAGCAGCAGCAGCAGCAGCAGCAGCAGCAGCAGCAGCAGCAGCAGCAGCAGCAGCAGCAGCAGCAGCAGCAGCAGCAGCAGCAGCAGCAGCAGCAGCAGCAGCAGCAGCAGCAGCAGCAGCAGCAGCAGCAGCAGCAGCAGCAGCAGCAGCAGCAGCAGCAGCAGCAGCAGCAGCAGCAGCAGCAGCAGCAGCAGCAGCAGCAGCAGCAGCAGCAGCAGCAGCAGCAGCAGCAGCAGCAGCAGCAGCAGCAGCAGCAGCAGCAGCAGCAGCAGCAGCAGCAGCAGCAGCAGCAGCAGCAGCAGCAGCAGCAGCAGCAGCAGCAGCAGCAGCAGCAGCAGCAGCAGCAGCAGCAGCAGCAGCAGCAGCAGCAGCAGCAGCAGCAGCAGCAGCAGCAGCAGCAGCAGCAGCAGCAGCAGCAGCAGCAGCAGCAGCAGCAGCAGCAGCAGCAGCAGCAGCAGCAGCAGCAGCAGCAGCAGCAGCAGCAGCAGCAGCAGCAGCAGCAGCAGCAGCAGCAGCAGCAGCAGCAGCAGCAGCAGCAGCAGCAGCAGCAGCAGCAGCAGCAGCAGCAGCAGCAGCAGCAGCAGCAGCAGCAGCAGCAGCAGCAGCAGCAGCAGCAGCAGCAGCAGCAGCAGCAGCAGCAGCAGCAGCAGCAGCAGCAGCAGCAGCAGCAGCAGCAGCAGCAGCAGCAGCAGCAGCAGCAGCAGCAGCAGCAGCAGCAGCAGCAGCAGCAGCAGCAGCAGCAGCAGCAGCAGCAGCAGCAGCAGCAGCAGCAGCAGCAGCAGCAGCAGCAGCAGCAGCAGCAGCAGCAGCAGCAGCAGCAGCAGCAGCAGCAGCAGCAGCAGCAGCAGCAGCAGCAGCAGCAGCAGCAGCAGCAGCAGCAGCAGCAGCAGCAGCAGCAGCAGCAGCAGCAGCAGCAGCAGCAGCAGCAGCAGCAGCAGCAGCAGCAGCAGCAGCAGCAGCAGCAGCAGCAGCAGCAGCAGCAGCAGCAGCAGCAGCAGCAGCAGCAGCAGCAGCAGCAGCAGCAGCAGCAGCAGCAGCAGCAGCAGCAGCAGCAGCAGCAGCAGCAGCAGCAGCAGCAGCAGCAGCAGCAGCAGCAGCAGCAGCAGCAGCAGCAGCAGCAGCAGCAGCAGCAGCAGCAGCAGCAGCAGCAGCAGCAGCAGCAGCAGCAGCAGCAGCAGCAGCAGCAGCAGCAGCAGCAGCAGCAGCAGCAGCAGCAGCAGCAGCAGCAGCAGCAGCAGCAGCAGCAGCAGCAGCAGCAGCAGCAGCAGCAGCAGCAGCAGCAGCAGCAGCAGCAGCAGCAGCAGCAGCAGCAGCAGCAGCAGCAGCAGCAGCAGCAGCAGCAGCAGCAGCAGCAGCAGCAGCAGCAGCAGCAGCAGCAGCAGCAGCAGCAGCAGCAGCAGCAGCAGCAGCAGCAGCAGCAGCAGCAGCAGCAGCAGCAGCAGCAGCAGCAGCAGCAGCAGCAGCAGCAGCAGCAGCAGCAGCAGCAGCAGCAGCAGCAGCAGCAGCAGCAGCAGCAGCAGCAGCAGCAGCAGCAGCAGCAGCAGCAGCAGCAGCAGCAGCAGCAGCAGCAGCAGCAGCAGCAGCAGCAGCAGCAGCAGCAGCAGCAGCAGCAGCAGCAGCAGCAGCAGCAGCAGCAGCAGCAGCAGCAGCAGCAGCAGCAGCAGCAGCAGCAGCAGCTTTGCTTTCCTTACTCTTCCTGCTACAAATTTCTTTCTCTTGCCCAGCCCTGTTCCCGTTCCCCCTGTAACAGCCCATCCCTGGTCCAAGAAAGGGTTAAAACTCCACAGCTCACAACCCACAAGTAGCCGACCTTTCTAGCACAACCTCCTCTCCATGGAAGCTCGGCAGGCTGGGGGCACATCTGGGCTGCTGTGTCTGGCTCTGGGGGCTCCCAGTTCTGGGCACCATGAGGAGCTGCAGGTTCTGCAGGACTGACAGGATGGGGAGGGCCTGGAGAAGAAGCTGGGGACCTGGGCCCTCCACCCTTCCAAGAGGAGGCCCAAGGCCATCCGCAATTGCTCGTAAGGGTGGTTTCAGGCCCAGAATCAGCAAGGCTGGAACAGGCCAGGAGATCATCAAGTCCAACCTGTGCCCTGACAGCTGCCTTGTCTCTGAACCTCCTCTTGTCCAGGAAAGTCCCCAGGCTCCTCAACCACTCCAGAGACTTGTGCTCCAGACCCCCAGCCCAGCTTTGTTGCCTAAATCTCAGTGGACATGTTCCAGCCCTCCATCTATTCCTAAATTGGGGGGACCAGCAAGGAAAGAGTCTGGAAGCTGGCGGTGGGTCCAAAGGAGGCGTCCAAGATGGGCTGGAGCCTGGGTCACCAGCAGAGATCAGGCCAAGGGCCTGTTGGCCCAGAGCTGGGAAGGCTGAGGCCTCATGTCCAGCCTGGCTGCTGTCCATCAGAGGATGGAGGTCCCTTTCTGCCAGGCTGCTGTCCAGCCACTCTGTCCCCATCCTGTAGTGCTGCAGGGGTTGTTGTGACCAAAGTGCAGGACCTGGCTTGGACTTGTTAAACCTCCCCTTGTTGGATTTGGGCCCTGGATCCAACCTGTCCAGGTCCCTCTTCAGCCCTCCTACCCGGCAGAACAACCTCAAGCCAACAGATCCATCTGCATTTTCGGAATCCTTGGTTCCTGAGCCCCTTTTGCCCCAATGGACCCTTGGTGTCAAAAGGCCCTTTGATCTTTGATTCCTGCAATTCCAGAAACCATGCTGGTTCAATGAAATCTTGGTTCCATAGAGACTAAATAAACAATGTCCCTCTTTGGTCTCTTTAGTGGGGCCTAAAATGTCCCTCTCAGGGACTCAGTGGCCCCTTGGTTCCATGGGACCCTGCTGAGTGTCCTGATGGCCCCCATGAGACCTGGGGCTCAGTGGTCCCTATCTCTGTGGGGATTCAGAATGCAGTGTCACAATGGACTCCTGAACCTGCAGGGTCACAGAGACCCAGACTGTCACAGTGGCTTCCTTCAGGATTGCAAGGGGCCCTTCCTCCCTGTTCCCCAGGCCTGTCAGCTCAGGACTGGTTTGCTTGTTGACTGGGCTCTGAGTGTCCCAATATGCCACCCAGCATTCAAAATGGTGATTCTCACAGTAGACATGCTTTTCTTTATCTCCAGTGGCCTAACATTTTTCAATCCAATTTGACTGTGTTTGGGGCACATTTTGGCTATAACCACTTTTCTTGAACAGCTTCCATGTGGCCAGGTTAATCTAAAGTGTCATTTTCCCTTAGTTCTCGACTTTTCTTTTGATAACCTAACAACATCCTGTCCCAATGCTTCCTGGCTCCTGTCTTGGCTAGAAAGTGCTCTTTTTCCTGCTGAGTTCCAACAAAAAGGGGTTAATCCAGCCAGGCCCAGTCAGGTTTTCCAGGCTTGCCACTGCCAGGTTTCCAGTGGAGGCTCTATGCTCCCTTTCCCGGTTCCAGATAGATCTTAAATCTGTCGAAAACTGGTTACCTTGGTTTTTTAAGGGCTGTTTGGTGGCCTTAAGCCTTGTCTTTGGTCCTCCCCAAAACTGCATTCCCTAAACAGGCCCAAACTCTGCCCTTCCTGGGGCCATGCTGAATTTGTTGCCCCTCCTTCTTTCCCAGAGAAAAGATCACCTTGATTATTTTAAGCAGGAGTGGGCCCATCACATGATCCTCTGAGCCCCAGGCGTGCCACCAACCAGCTGGGTGCATACCATTTTAACCTTGGAGCTTTTAAAAATCTTGGGTGTTCCAAAAATTTGGTAAAACAGGAGAACTCCTAAGCAAAGGTAGCATTCAGGGAAAAAAGTCAATTGCAGATGTCAGCTGGATGAAGAGAGATGCCTCCCAAACAGGAAAATTTCCCTCATATTCTGTATTTTCACATATAATTGATACATGGACTTGCCATCTATCCTGCCCCAATTGAATGAACGCTTTCCTGGCTCTTTACCCACCACTCATATGTGGGTGCTCTGCATTGGTCCCTAAGGTGATGTGGACCCCAAGTAGCTGTTGGCCTGATTCAGGCTTTGGGACAGAAGGCTGGATAAACTTCTATTCCCCTAAGGGATTGGCTCACATATCACCTCAGGCCTGGGGGATTGGAGATGTTGGCTCATTTATAAAGAACTCCCTGGGAGCTCAACCATCATCATCTAAAATTTTTAGCATAATCTCCCTGGCATCCCGTGAGCATCTGAGCAGGCTGGGCAGGATGGGAGAACTTCTCCCATTGTTCTGGGATTCATTACAGGGCTATTCTAGGTGCCCTCTGAAAAGCCATGGTGTAGACTTGTCCTGGAAACATGTGAAGAAATCTTGGATGTGACTCATTCCTCAGGCTCCTCTTTGTGAACTGAAAGAGTTAATCTGTTACTATCAGAGACCAATTCATCCTGTACATGTTGATATTTTAGAATGGAATTATAAATATTAATCAAAGTGTTTTTTGATTCTTTTTATTTCTTCATGTTAAATCTTTAATTCTGTTTTCTTGATCTCAATCCCTTTCTGAAGAACCCTCAACATCTGAAGTCGTCCTTCCTGCTGATAAAATTGGGGGAGTTCCCACAAATCCCCCCCACAGCTTTTTCCTCATATAGCTGAACTTCCTCACACAAGACTTGTTCATCCTGTCCCAACCTATTGCTCCATTGGAAATAGTGACGAAACAGACCCTCTCTTTGGTTCCACAGTTTCCCACCAAAAAATGTTCCACAGACCATTCCCCAAGAGCATCTGGACATGGGGACAAGGCCCTTCTAATTGTGTAGGAAGACAGGAAAGGACAGGCTCCATGTGTATGAGCAGTATACAATTATTTTGGATTCTTTGTGCCCCAGGGCAGCCAGGGGTCACTGGCCTCCCACCAGTTCCATGAAGGGCTGCAGACAGATGCTTCCCTTGGCAGTGGGCAGTGCACCAAAAAGAGAGGGCCCTGAGTGTCACTGTCCCCAGCCCTGAGTGTCCAGATTAACCATTAGTAATCCCATTTTTTAGGTTTGCCCTGAGGAGGGTGTGACACCAGGAAAGTGGCTAGCCACAAGTGCCATTGATTGTGCCATAAAAGTCTTGAGTTTCATATCTTTAGGGGAGACCACAGGAGGTGGGATATTCAACATCATCTGGACTAAACAGTGAAATGAATCTATAAACAGAATAGAAAACTTAACACAAAACAATTCTCTGCATTGTTTTCAACACCAGTATATAGCAACTTTGGAATTCATTTCTGAAAACACCTAATTGGCCATCCTGATGCAAAAACTTAATTATTCCCTTCCCCTTTTCTTGTTTGGGGTTTGCATAATGGTTTTATAAGCCCTTTTCTTTGGAAACAAGCTGAAGGTGACAGCAAAGATTCCTCTTTCTCATCCCTGCTCATCACCCTCCACATAGTGGGGATCCACCGGAGGGTTTTTAAATTGTGTCCTGTTCAACAGATTTGTTGGCTGCCCCAGTTTTGGCAAAGGCCCTGGGCCTCTGTGCAGGAGCACTCTGAGGGGCCCCAATGTTCCAGGGGCTCTTGTGCTGTGACATGGGCAGATGGGATGGCAAGGGGCTGCAGTCTCTCAGCACCTCAGCCTCCCTCAGGTTTCCCAGAGCCCTTTGGCCTCATAGTTTCTCCTGTCCCACTGGCTGGAAACACCAGTCCTGTGGGAGCTGCAGCCAGCCTGCTGTGCCCTTGGCAGCTGGACTGAGGCCCCAGGTCCCCACCCCAGAGCAGCCTGGCCTGAGCAGGCTGTGGGGCCAGACACCCAGGGCTGGGCTGGGATTGTCTTGGAGAGCTCAGGGCAGCTGGCAGAGCTTGTCCAGGAACTGGGCTGGGCTCCAGGCCCCAATGTTCCCCCATCAGTGTCCACCTCAGCCTGGCAGCATAAAGGTTCAGGACTCAGGCCACTTGTGGGGCAGGGCCAGCGCCTGTGCAAGGCATTGCAAACAATAAAGTGGATTGAGAGGAGGCTGCTCTGTGCCCTTGGTGGCATGGACAGAGCTTCTCTGAACCCCAGGACATTTGTCAGTGCCAGCCTCTTCCCCAGCCTTGCACCCCTGGCTGCTGAGCCCAGCCCCCCCTGGGCTGGGTTTGGCTGTGGCCCAGCTCCATCCTCCTGCAGGGCTCAGGGCCTGTTCCTGGCCATGGCCAGCCCTGGATTGCCTCTGCTGGCCCAGAGGCTGGGAGGCACCCCCAGGGCTGTCTGTGCAGCCCCACAGGTGCCAGGACTCTGCAGGAGCTGGCAGAGGCTGCCCAGCAGGAGGCCATGGGGCACAGAGCCCCCTGGCTGCTGTGGGCACCACGGCACAGGGGCTGTTCCAGCCACAATGCTCCTGGCCTGGGCTGGGCCCTGCATCAAGGGCTGGGCCACCATGGCTGGACCAGCACAGGAAAAAAAGGGAACCCCACACAGCCTCTTTTTGGCTGACAGCAAGGCCAGGCACACACAAGCAATTGCTGAGCATGGCCCACTGGCCAGGCCTGACTGTGCCAAAGGCAGAGCTCAGCTGCCCTTGGGGGCTGCAGCAACAGTCAGAGCCCAAGAGTCTCCATGGCTGTGCTGGAGACCAAGGCTGCAGGAGGAAATGCAGGGCTGCTGGGGATGGGGAGGGCATTGAATTCAGCACACACCTCAGCTCTCTGATCCCAGGAGCACCATGCTGGGCCCTAGTTTCAGACTGGAGCAGAGCAGATGTTGATGGGACAGGAGCTCTGGGGCTGTCAGGGACCTGCAGATGGCAAGGTGCTCTGCTCTGCCTCAGGTGCTCTCTGAGAGATCCAATCCCAGCTGGGCACCTCAGGGCACAAGTGGCACTGCCTGTTCATGGGCACACAACTGATGTCTGCCTTGAAGGGGGCACAGGTTTTAATACCTGTTAGTTTCATAATATACAAGCAAATCTTTATTATCTGGGTTGGCTTGAGTATTTTTAGAAATGCCAATGTTTTCCCACCAGGGACAGGAATTTTCTGGGATCTCTTGGGTACTGATGGCAGGAAAAAAATCATTGATGAACCCCTCTCTATTTGTGTCACCAATATTCAGTTTATATTTCCTCTCCCTTTCCTTCAGGCATTTCCATCTCTCCTGTTGAAATGGCTTTTTATATGGACATCTCTTCACTAGACCAAATGGATCTATGACCTTCCCATTGCTCCCAGATTTTCTTCTCCAGCCTCTCTGGTCATTCAAGTGCCTCTCAACTGACTGGTTTCATGCTTTGAGCTTCAGGGAGTTGCCCAATATTTCTAGTGTTCAAATAAATATCATATTAGTCAACATCTTTATTGTGTTGATATCTCACAGAATTACCTTTTCTTATGTCTTTGTCTAAAACTGTTCCTGTACAGAAATCCCTTGGGGATGGTGGACATGTCTGATGCTGCTGGGACATCCCAGAGAGCTGAGGGAAGAGCTGTGATGGTTATTAAACTGTTCAAATGTTCAACTTGTGTTTGTTGGCAAGAAACCTTTCTGTGCCTCTAAGTGTCACCAGTCCCTGAGCCCAAAGGACACAAACCTGATGAGTTGTGGTTCCCCTGCAGGGCTGCACTTGGACCTTGGCTCTGCACAGGAGGCTCTTCATCCCTTTCTCTCTTTCCTCCCTCTGGGCATGGAGGGAGCTCCTGACTTCAGCCTGTGACTCGTGTGTGCAAAGAGCAAATCTGGGCAGAATCAGGGCAGGGAGGGTTTGGGGGGACCTTGGGATCTGTGCTGGGCACAGAAGGTGTTTTCCATTGCTCTGAGACTGTCTGCTGTGGAAAGTGGATTTAATATCCAGCAGAGGAATGACTTTTGCATTTGATGGAGCTGTGCCTTCCCTTGGCTTTGTTGGCTGACAAGAAATGAACATCCCTCTGTGTCTTGGGCAGCTCCTTCTCCAAGGAAAGCAGGTGGGAGTTGGAGCCAAGGAGCTGAAAGCTGCAGGTGCAGCCTGGGCTGGAGGGAGCTCAGATTTGCACAAGGCTGCTCTGAGTGCCAGGGCTTGGATGGGGAAATGGTGGGGTGGGGGTATTAGGGACAGAGTCTGGTTGATTGTCAGCCATGAAGGGTCTTGATTTTTCATCTCTATTCAAACTGCATGAGGAGGTACTTGGATTCAGTGTCAATTGGAGATTGCACATATCAATAAATCAACAGGGGAAAAAACCTAAACAGGACCTAAAAATATTTTCTCACTGTCTTTTTTTAAATAGAATATATTCAGTTTGAATACACTACTGAAATCTGTCTAATTAACCACAAAGGATTTGAAAATTAAAAATCAAATTATTCCCAGAGGCTTGGTTTGTTTCTGGTGTTCTGATGTTAATGAGCCCTGGGACACTGAATTCCTGCACTGAAGAGCTGAAGGCTGAACAAGCCTCTGGAGCAGTGAAATTCAGCAGCAGCCTCCAAGTTGCTGAGGATGTCAGCAGCCCCCACTGAGGCCATCCCCTGCCCAGAGACCCGTGGGGGAATGGGCAGACAAGGAGAGCGTCCCTGGGGCTGGGGCAGCACAACTCAGAGGCACCAGGGCTCCAGCTGGGCAATGGAGTGTGGAATGGGCTGGGAAAGCCCTGCCTGGGCTGTGCCAAGCAGGACAGACAAGCCCTGACTCCCATCCCCCAAACAACTCTCTCAAGGAGACATTTAAAAAGGAATTACAATTGTTTGTGTACTCTGAGTTGGACTCACTGGAGAAATACCAACAAGAGATTCTCAGGAGCTCAAAACAACAAAACAGCCTTTACTAGGAACTTTAGAAAATCAGAGAAACTTTGGCAAATGGTTTATTATGACATTGTAGTGGTTTTGGTTTGTTAATTAAAGATTTTCTAATCTTGAGATTTCTTAATTAATGTATTGATGAGTGTGGTGGGTTTTGTGTCAGTTAATTATTTATGTATTTTTTTTTTGTGAGATAGGATTACGAAGAAAGGTAAAGTAGGTTTAAAATTTTAAAAAGGGTATTAAGAAAATTTTTATTAAAATAAATGGAAAAAAAAAAAGGTAGTAAGAATTAAAATAAACTCTTTAGAACACTTTTTTTTCTTTTAACTTTTTCTTTTTACTGACAATGTAAAGTAAACTTAAAATTTCTAGTTAGTTTACTATTTCTAGAATAGTCCTTTTTATTTTACTTTGGGAGGGAGTTTTTCTTGTTAAGGTTATGGAGATTTTTAGAAGAGAAAAAAATTTTTTGTGGTTCTTAATTTTGTCATGGATAACAGTTGTCTGGGGAACTTTGTTATTGTGAAGTTGTTTTATTTACAAGCTTTTTACAGCTTGTTGATGGGCCATGGGACTTATGGGGTATTGTTTTAAAGATGAGTTCTTTAAGGGAAAAGTTTTTTTTTTACTTTTAAAATTATTTTATCTCTGGGAAAAAGATCTTCTCTTGGGGATACTGGAACTTTTTTTCCCCTGTTTAAACTTTTATGAAATTAAAGTTATTTTTAACATTTGTTTAATTTAGCATCCAGGTTTTTTGTTTGATATTAATTTGAATTTTTAAATATTTTTTTGTGTGATTATTTTTTTTGTTTTATAAACTTTTTAGTTTTAAGATTAATTATATTTTTTTTCTTATTTTGGGACATTTCTTCTTTACTATTTTGATGTTTTTTGTTGTTTTTAATATTTTCTATTTTGTTTTTTTTCTTTACTTGAGACAGGATTGAAATATTGAAAGGATTTTGACCTGCTGGAAACTGCCTGGTTGAAGTTGTGGTTAGGTTGTGTTAGGATTGGTTTTATTTGGTTTTGTGTTTTTTTGTGTTTTAATATTGATTTGTGAGCCTTGATTTTGTGGGTTTTTTAAGTTTTGGTTTGGTTGTGTTGCAGAAGAGACTTGATGGTAAGATTTTAATAGCTGTGGCTGGCTTTGTTCTGGTTGGGGTTTTGTAGCCTCTTTGTTTTCCTGTTTGGTAGTTGTTGGGGTTTGGTTTTGGTTAGAATGGGGCCAATGGGCAGCCTGGGGGAAAAGAAACCTGCATGTACTGGGTTCTCCTCCCCCACAGGGTTTGGTTTGGTTTTGGTTTGGTTTGGTTTGGTTTGGTAAGGCTGGCAGTGTCCTTTCCCAGGGCCTGTTCCTGAGTGCCTTGTTTTGGAAAAGAAAAAGGTTCATGGGTTTAATCAACAAAAAAGCTACTTTAACATTGATTTGCCCATTGTTCACAAACAAAAAATGGAGGCCTTGTTCAGTATCTTAGTGGTTTAACAGATTGTCCAGGCCAAAAAAATTTTTTCATTACTTTTCAAAAAAATTCTTTCATATCAAACTATGCATTAAAACAGACATTCAATCAGCAAAAACACTTCTGAAAGCATTGACTTGGCAACCAATTCAATCCCCAGTTGCAAACTCTAAGCCTGTTCAATTTCATGTTAATCAAATTTGCAGGAGGGAAAAATCCTAAGGGAAACAGAAGAAGAAGACACAGAAAGAGCATTTAAAAAAAATTTACAGAGAAGTAGAAGAACACACAGACAGAGGTCCTCCCTGGATTCAGAGCAGTGTTCAGATAGAAATTCCAAGGAGGTAGGGGTCAAGATGTGGGCTTGCCTTGTGGTCAGCCTTCAATACCCCTTGGTCTCCTGGGCCCTTCCCCAGGTGGGACTTGGGCTCATTTGGTCCCTCAGGAGCTGGGCTGGGGCTGCAGAGGTGGCTGTGGAGCATTGCCTGTGCTGTGCCAGGGACTGGCCACTGCTGGGCTGGGACAGAGGCTCTGGGGGATTGGGGTTTAGGGTGGGCAGTGCTGGGGTCAGGGTTGTCCAGGGCAATCTAAAGCTGGACCTGCCCCTTCCTCCCCCCCCTGACATGTCAGAAATGTTTCCAACCACAATTTCCTCCAGTCTGTCACAGTAAGGCAATGTTGATGTGGAATCCCATTTCTGGCCATAGGCACCTGGAGGAGAAGGACAGTTCTTTTCCATAGGAAGGAAAGTATATGGACCCCCAGTGTTTGAAGAGACGAGGCCAAGGTCAGCTGGGACTTGTCAGGAATGGCAGATTTTGGTCCTGGGGTTCTTTGTCATTTAAGGAATTTTGGAGGTGGTCCACAATGGTTCCATGGGCACCTGGAGAAGCAGGAGGGTTCTTTTCCATGGCCACCCTGTGTGTCACGGAGCCTTCCCCAGTGTTTTGGGGACAGATGTCACAGTGATCCTGGTAAAACCATTTGCCACACAGTCTTATCCTGGAAATACTTTTCCTGGAACAATCCTGGATATAAGGAAATTCTGAAAGGCCCATGCAGTTCTGGTTTCCCAAGGGTGCCTCAGTGAGAAGGACATGTTTTTCTCATAGGAAGGAAAGCATGGCCCCCAGTGTTCCAGCAGCAGATGAGAAGAGACCCTCAACATGTCAGCTGTGGGGAGTCACTGTTTGCCTGAGGTCCAATGTCAAACCTGTTTGCCTTTTTTCCATGACACCTACAGTGTCCCAATGGTCCCCTCAGATCCATGGGTCCCCACAGTGTCACAATGGTGGCTTGATTCCTAGGGCCCCACAGTGTCACAATGGTCCCTTGGTTCCATGGAGCCCCACAGTGTCACAATGGCCCCTAGGTTCCAGAAGGCCCAGCAGTGTCCACAATGGTCCCCTTGATTCCATGAGGCCTTGCAGTGTCACAATGGTCTGTGGTTCCACAGGCCCCCACAATGTCACACTGGTCTCTCTGTTCCATGAGCCCTGCAATGTCACAATGGACCTTTGGACCCTGGGGGTTTGCAGTGTCACAATGGTCTCCTTTGGCTCCCCAGTGTCACAATGGACCATTGATGACAGGAGGCCCCCCTCTGTCACCCTGACCCTTTGGTTCCATGCTTGGGCCCTGCAGTGTCCAAGGCTCTTGGTTTCACGAGGCCCCACAGTATCACAATGGTCCTCTTGGTTCTTGTGGGGACCCCCAGGTCACAATGGTCTCACTGGTTCCATGACTCGGTCCACAATGCTCTGCTTATTCCATTCCCATAATTCCAATGGGGCCCTGTTCCATGAGTCCCCAAGTGTCACAATGGTCTCCTTGGTTCCATGGTGCCCATCAGTGTCACAATGGCCCTTGGTTCCATGAGGCTGTGAAGTCTCTTAATGTCCTCTCCATGGTTCCATGAGGCCTTGGAATGTCACAATGGACCTTTGGCTTCTGGGGGAGACCAAAGTTTCACAATGGCCCCTTGGTTCCATGACCCCAAAGTGCCACTGTTGGTGTCCACAGTTCCTGAGGTGTGAATGTCAACCCTTGGACCCTCCTGGGGAGATGATGTCAAAATTCCCTTCAATGGGCACTGACCTGAATGATTGGTTTCCATGAAGTTTCAGGCCCCAGTGTCACAATGGCTGATTAGTACAGCTGCCTCCAATGTGTCACAAATACTCTCCAGACCTGTTCATTTGCTAAGTCCCCTTGGGCCCACAGACAGAATTTCCAAGGGGTGAGTCCTGTTTGTCACAATGGTCCCTTGGTTCCAATGGGCCCAGTGCTGTTCTCCCCCCCCTTCTCAAGGCCGCCCTGCCAGCTGAGTTCAAATGCAGATGAAATCTGCCTTGGTGGCCAACAGCCCTTTAAACTTTGCTCTCTGCAGCTCAGTCCAAACACTGTCAGCTTTGCCACTGCTGCTGCCCAACCTCAGTGGGAAGTTCTTGGCTCAGCCCTGGGAACTGGTTTTGTTCTTTCAGTGTCAAACAACATCCCTGTTCCACACTGCCAAAGCTCAGGAGCCCAGTGCTTTGAAGGATGATGCCATTGCTGTCCCTGAAAAGGCTCTTGGGTCCCCACAGGGGCTCTTTCCTGGCAGGTTCCTGGAGCTCTCCCTCTGCTCCATTCTGGGAAATTGAAGTGGTTGCTTTAATCCCCATTTCTGCATTGAAACAAACAACCACAGAGGGCTGTGACCCCCCCACTCCTCCAGGCTCAGCCCCTGTCTTTTCTGGGGAGATGCCAAAGGATCCATAAGGGGCAGGCCTGCCAGGGAAGGGGGCACAGGTGCCTTGCACTGGGCCTCTGGTGTGTCTGTGTCCCCTGAGTGCCTGTGCTGGGGCCCTGTCCCAGTCCCCACTCCTGAGGGGTTTGAGTGCCCCTGTTCTGGTGAGCCTGTTGGGGTAAAGTTTAAGTCTGCCTGTCTAAGTTAAATGCTGCTAACAGGTTGCTCTTTTGCTAGGTTGTTGAGTTTAACTTAGCCAGGTGCTGTCTTTGACCTGTAAATGTTTATTTCCCTGTGGAAATCCTGTCTGTCCTCATGTTTAAGTCTGTTAAATGCTGAGCCAGCTCTGGGTGCTCCTCTTTTTGCTAAATTGTGAAATTGAAGATATCAGCTAAGGTTACATTTTAGTTAAGTCCTTCTAAGTTTGAGCTCTGTTAAGCTTTTTAGGGCTCTATTTTATTACTTGCCCTCACTGTGATGTCACACACCTCACACACACACAGGGACAGTTCTGGGTTAATTTCTGGTTTGATAGCCTGGATTCTGTTTGGTTTTGTTGCTGTCTTTTGTTTCCCTGGTGTGCCTGAAAGTGTCAGTCAGCCAGCTCTGTGACTCTTGCAAGGAACTTTCCCTCTGTCCCTTAATATTCAATCTGGTTTCTCTGCTCCCTTGATGGGCCTTTTTCAAGCGCTCTCAGGCCTCGTTGGTACCAGGGGACATGTGAAGGGCCCTGGCTCAGGCTCTGGCCCTGGGGGGACACGGGGGCCTCTCCGGGGGCCCCTGTCCCCCAGCCCTGCCATGGAGCTGCCCCCCGTCCCGTGTCAGGCTCTGGGTGTCACTCCAGCCCTGTGGAACATCCTCTGGGGGAGGCAATGTCCCAGCCACTGGGGGGACAATGGGGACAGGGGACCCTGGTGGTCCTGGAGCTTGGAGTCTGGTTCAGTGGGTTCTGGTGTCCAGTCCTGGAGCTTGGAGCTTGTGCTGGCCACTTGGTGAGGGGAAGATTTGGGGTCCCCAGAGTGCTCTGGAATGGGAAAGGGCCAGATTTGGGATCCTCACGTGAGAAGAAGGGGAAATTTAGAGTCCTCAAAATCCCCTGGAAAAGCGGAGGGTGGAGCAAGGGGGATTAGGATCCTCAGGTGAGGGAGGGGTCAAATTTTGGGGTCCCCAAAGTCCCCTGAGATAGGAAGGGGGGGCAGATTTAGGCTTCCCAGGTGAAAGGGGGAGCCCACAATTTGTGCTGTCCCCAGGAATGTCCCCAAATCTCCAACACCTCATGAGGCAGCCGATGGGGAGTTGCCCCTTTCTCCCCCCTCACACTGGGGACATTCCGGGGTGTCACCCCCTTTTGTCCTCCCCTATCCTGACCCCTGTGCTGGTGCCACGTGAGTGCTAAGCCCATTAATAGCCTTTGCCCAGGCAGGGGAGGTGACACCATGGCCACCTGCCTGCTGTACACTGTTCTTGTCACCAGCTGCTCCTGGGACATCAGCCAGCCATGGCTGTGTGGCTTGCCAGGGACCCCCAGAAGCGATACCTGGGTGGGGGGTGCTCCCAAATGTCCCCAAGGCAGGGAGGGTGAGGGGGACACACAGGGGGGGGGGGGGGGGGGGGAACACCCCGAGATTGTCCCCAACTCATTAAGGGACACCCCAAGATGTCCCCAAGGAGGGAAGGAAAGGGGAGACACCCCAGGAAGGTGAGGAGGGGTATCCCCAAATGTCTCCAAGGCAGGAGTGGAGACAAGAAATACCAGGAGAGCAGTGGGGGGGGGGGGTGGTGGTGGGGGTGGGGGGCATCCCAGGATTGTGCTCAACATGAATGATTTTTTTGGATCCCTGATGAATTTTTAAGGGTTTTGGGATCTTCACTCCTGGACACCAAGTGAGACCTGTTGCAGGGGATTCCCATTTTGGGAAATTCTGGGGTGTTTTGGGGGGCTTGATGTGGGACCCAAAAGAGGGTGAATGCACCCAAAATGGAGGGGGGAGGACCCAAATTCAGAGGACAAAAGGTGCGCATCAAGGGATGTCAGAGGGTGTCACAGGTGTCGTGGCATGTCCCTACCTGTGCCAGGATGGGCACTGAGGCTCAGTGCCAGGAGCAGCCATGGGAACACCCAGAGAGACACAGTGACACCCTGAGGGCCACGGGGCCTGCAGGACACAGGGACACCCTGAAAGACACAGCCACGGGAACATCCAGAGGGACACGGTGACACCTTGAGGGTCACAGGGCCTGTGGGGCACAGGGACACCCTGAAAGACAGACCCATGGGACTTCAGAGAATTTGGACCTGCTGGGGGCAGGGGACAGAGACAGAGAAGGAGGGAGGGGGACACATGGAAGGGGACAGGGACACATAGGGGAGATGGGGACAGGGACTCACATGGGAGACAGGGACACACGGGGCAGGACAGGGACACACAGAGGGGTCACAGTGAGCCACAGCGGGGGATAGGGACATATGAAGGGGAGGGGACACGATGCCACCAGGACACTCATCAGGGCACAGTGTTGCCACACCTGTGGGGACGCTGCCACCAGAATGCCTCCGGTGACACCGAGCATGGGCCCACATGACCCCGTGGCTGACACTGACCCTTGTCCTTTCCCCAGCCTGTCTCAAGGGGTGCTTGGGGTCCCCAGAGCACAATGGCCTTGGGACACCCTGGGAGCTGTCACTCACTTGTCACCAGCTGAAGAAGTTCCCATCCTGGCCCGGTAGAGGAGTGTCATTCAGCTGGGACACCTCAGTGGTGACAGTGGAGATAGGGTGGCAGGAACTGCATTGGGCAGCGCTTGGCCGTGGCTGAGATGACAGTACTGGTGGCACTGTGGTGGCACAGGTGGTGGCATTGATGATGTCCCAGTTTGTGTCCCCATCCGTGTTCCCCACATCCCCATCCATGGCCATGTTGCCCCCATGTCCCCATCCATGTCATTGTCCCCCACAGGTCCACATCTATGCCTTAGTTCAACACCTTTATTTCTACCCCAGTTTCAGGGCTTTCAAAGGGAAGCCTTTTCATTTCAAGACCAAAACAAAAGGATTTACGTGTCCTGCCAGCAGAGTATGCACATGCGTAGGTGGGTGGGAAGAACCTTTATTGGATGGGCTACCACCCCACCATCTCCAAAATCATGGGGATGGCCCCAGTCCATCCCTATTTGGCTGTGGAAGCTCCCCATGGGCCAGACAGAATTAAAAGGACAGATTTATGTTGGAGACGACCTCCAAGGTCATCCAGTGTTGCTTGATGACACCAGAAGATGCAAAAAAGTGAGATTTTTCTGGGGTCAGAGGTCAACAAATCTGCTCTCCACAATGGATTTCTGATGTTGGCCTGTGGATGTGCAGGTGCCCATGGAGAGCCAGGAGGATGTGGAGCCCCCAGGAAGGTGTTTTCCCAACACGGATCACCAGCACCATGGATCACCAGGGCTCTACCCACCGGGGGTCACTGGGGATCATCCAGTATGGATCTCATGGGGATGGAGCTGGAGGAGCACATGAAACTCTCCCTGCATGCGGGGCACTTACAGGGCTTCCCTTAGTGCTGGCTCTGTTGGTGTCTGCTCAAGACAGAGCTCTGTGAGAAACTCTTCCCACACTCGGGACACTCATAGGGCCTCTCCCCAGTGTGGATGCGCCGGTGGGTCACGAGGGTGGAGTTGTCCCTGAAGCCCTTCCCGCAGTCAGGGCAGCGAAAGGGCCGCTCGTCCGTGTGAATGCGCTGGTGCCTGACAAGATGAGAGCTGGTCTGAAACCTCTTCCTGCATTTATCACACTCATAGGGCTTCTCCCCGGTGTGGCTCCTCAGGTGGTAGATCAGGTGGGAGCGCTGGCAGAAGCTCTTCCCACACTCCCCACACTCATAAGACCTCTCGCCGGTGTGGATCCTCTTGTGGACAATCAGGTTTGACTTGTGGGTGAATCTCTTCCCACACTCGGGACATTCATAGGGCCTCTCCTGGGTGTGCATGTGCTGGTGGCTGACAAGGGAGGAGTTGTACTTGAAGCCTTTCCCACAGTCGGGGCAGAGGAATGGTCTCTCCTCTGTGTGAGTGCGCTGGTGCCTGACGAGACAGGAGCTGGTCTGAAACCCCTTTCTGCATGTATCACACTCGTAGGGCTTCTCCCGGTGTGCCTCCTCAGGTGGACAGTCAGGTGGGAGATCCGGCTGAAGCTCTTCCCACACTCCCCACACTTGTAAGACCTCTCCTCGGTGTGGCTCCTCAGGTGGACAGTCAAGTTGGATCTCCGGCTGAAGCTCTTCCCACACTCCTCACATATATAGGGCCTCTCCCCCATGTGGATTCTCATGTGGCAGATCAGGTTGGATCTCTGGCTGAAGCTCTTCCCACATTCTGAGCATTTGTGGGGCTTCTCCACATCCTGAAGCTGCTCATGTACCCCCAGCTCTGAGCTCTGGCCACCTCCCCGGCCCAGGGTGGGTCTTTCCTCCTCAGATCCCTGTGATCTGCTTTTGCAGCCCCTCCTCATGAGGGATCTCCAGCGCTTTGCCTCCCCGTTGGATTCCTGTGCCATGGAGCTGCTCAAAATGGCCTCTTCCACAAGGTTCTGCCGTGCGGATTTGTCCTCCCTGGTCTCTGTTCTCAGCTCCTTGTCTGGGGGAGGAAGGACAAGGAGAGGATGGGATTTGCCTCCGTGCCACAGGGCAGGGCAAGGAGATCCTCCCCCCAGTGCGTCCCCAGCAGGACAGCTTTGGCAGCAGGGTTGTCCTGCAGCCGGGGGCCGTGCTGGGCTGGGAGATGGAGCAGGAGAGAGGGGGAAAGAGGCACTGACTTCCTCCTCACCTGCCTGGGCCTCCCGGGCCATCTTCCTCTTCCTCACGGCCTCTTCCTCCTGCATCGGGCCAAGGTTTGGGAATGGGAAATCCTGGTTTGGGGGAAAAGAAGGGCTGAGCGTGATGGGTTTGATGGTCCCACTGCCTGTCTTGGTTTGAAAAGACAGGTGTCTGCTAAGGAAGGCAGAGCCTCCCTTAAAATTGAAATTGTAAACCCCCTCCATCCAAATTACTATAATTTGGAAATTAAGGGGCTCTCAGGGAAAGATATGGAAATAGGAATAACAGTTCTTTGCTAGGAAAAATAAAATTAAAATGTAGCACGACAAAAAAAAACACTGACAGAATCCAACCTGACACCCTGTTAGTCAGGATGTTTGTTGCACTCCAATTAAATGGTGGCTGCAGTCCTCCTGGTGTGACAGATGTGGTTCTGTTGGAGCAGTGATCCTGCAGAAGGGTGTAGTTTTCCTCCAAAGGTCCAGTGGTGGTGTAGATAGGTCTGGTCTTCCTCGGCAAATCAAGTGGAGAAGAAAAGCTGCTCCTCTGGGAATCCAGTGGAGAAGAAGAGCTGCTCCTCTGGGAATCCAGTGGGAAAAGCCTGACTGTGGTGTTCCAAATCTCTGATTATATCCAGGTAGGAATGCTTGGCTCCTCTCCATGGGTGGGGCATCTCACAATGGGATTATGAAATTTTATCAGTCATGCAGTGAAGCTCAATGGCCCGTTAACAAAAGATATCTCCCTGGAGGGAGGATTGTCAATGGGGCTCAATGGCCCATTAACAGAAGATATCTCCCTGGAGGGGTGGTGGAAGAGATAAAGAAAACTGCCTAATTAACAGAAGATAACTGCCCCACCTCTAACAGATGGCAGTGGAATACATACCCCCACCCACATCTTGCATTTCCAACCTAAGACACTCTCCATTGCTCTGACTAGCCCAAAGTGTGATGCCAGTTGCTCCCTTTTAACAGCACTATGATCCCAGTAACCTCCAGTACGATCCAGGTCATGTACCTCCATTCCCAGTATGGTCCTAGTATAATCCTAGTTGCTTCCAATCCATCCCAGCATGGTCCCAACTGCCTCCAGCTACATCAACACAAATGATGTCATTTGCTCCCAGTTGCTCACAGCAGCACCCGCTCACTCTCAGAATGAGATCAGCCATTCCCAGCATATCACATTAGTCCCCTTCATGGTCCTAATCAGCCCAGTAGGTTCCTGCTCACTTCTAAAATGATCCCAGTATGATCCCAGTACAGCCCAGTCCCTCCCAGTGATGCCACTCCTGGAATCCCCCAGCCCTCCCTGTGTTCCCCCATCATGGATCTCCCGAGAGGAGCCCCACGGGCTGGCAGTCCCCAGCCAAGGTCCCCAGCAAGCCCCAGTGTGGATCTGCAGCCCCCAGTTTTCCCAGTTTGCCTTCTCCCCAGGCCGTGTTTCCCCCGGCCCCAGCGGGTGGGAGCAGCCGAGAGCCCCGCGCTGCCCATCCCGACCTGTCCCGGCTCCATCCTGGCTCCTGCCGTGGGCTACGAGGCCTGTGGGACTGGGGCAGGAGGAATGGGATGGCGGAGCAGGGAGGGAGAAGCAGCGGGATAAGGGCTGGAGGGAACAAGAGAAGGAAGATGAGGAGGAGGCATGGAGGACGAGTGGGAGGAAGAGCTGAGATAGAGGAATAGGAGCAGGAAGTGGAATCGGGAGGACCACATACTCCAGCCCTTGCTGTGTCCACGGCCCTCCGACCCCTGGGGCATTTCCCCCCACTATCTCAGGTGACCACAGAGGGGGAGCTCACCCAAATATCCTGGGGGCTCTGTGGGAGGGTATTTTTAGGGGGGCCAGGGGATTTTTGAGGCTCAAAGGACTCCAAAGCAAAGCTGCAAATGCCCATTGGGGAGATTTTGGGGGTGTCCCGGGAGGTTTTTATTCGTGGGGAAGGGCAGGAGAGGGGAGAAACACTGGGACACCGAAGTGTGCAGCCCAGAGAGAGGAGACCCCCAGGATTCAGCCTGGAGAGGGGAACACCCTGGCCAGGGGGAAGCCCTGGAGCGCCCCACAGCCTGGAGCAGAGTCAGGGGAAACGGGAGCGCTGGGACCACAAGAGCCCTGGCATTGCTAAGGGGGAGCCCAGAGAGGGGGAGCCGGGGAACCCCTGGGGGCTACGGGGAACCCCCAGCAGCACAGAGAAGGGGGAGCCCCAGAAAACTAAGGTCGGAAGAGCAGAGAGGGGGGACCCTGGGGATTGCCGTGACAGACTGGAGAGGGTCGGGACCCTGGAGAGGAGAACCCTCAATACACGCAGGATCCCCAGAAGTCCAAAGTGGAGAGACCAGAGAGGGGCAATTCGTGGGGAGCTCTTGTTTGGAATAATCATGAGACATTCAAGTCTTGGAAGGCTTAGTGATGGTATTTCTGAGGGTTTTTCCAACTAAATTATTGTGGGCTGGAGGTTTTTTTGGGGCAGAATCTTGGTGGTCTGGAGATTTTTATGGACACAAAATGTCTGGTGACTTCTAGAGATGGGTTGGGGCAGGAGGAATGCCCAACAAAATGCTCCATACCTAGTTTTTCTCTTGGAAATCAGATTTCTCATTTCCAAACCTGAGCCCATTCTGTGGGCCCTGTCTCTGGGAACACCCACTGTCGATTAATTTTATCAGTGATGCAGTGAGGCTCAATGGCCCATTAACAGAAGATATCTCCCTGGAGGGATGATGGGTTGTGCAAGAGATAAAAAAAAAAAACTGCCCCACCTGGTTTTAACAGCTTGCCCATTAATAGAGAATATCTGCCCTGGAGTTAGGAGAGATGGATCATGGAAGAGATAAAGAACACTGCTCCACCTGGTTTTAACAGATGGTGATAAAATACATACTGCTGGTTACATCTTGCATTGCAACTTAAGACAAGATGGACATGGACCAGGGGTTGATACCAGGCATGGTGGACACTGGGACAGGGGTGACACAGGGACACTAGGGACATGGATCAGAGGGTGACAGGCAGTGGGGACACCATATCAAGGTGACACCAGCGGGTCTTCCCAGAGACAGGGCCCACAGAATGGGCTCAGGTTTGGAAATGAGAAATCTGATTTCCAAGAGAAAAACTAGGTATGGAGCATTTTGTTGGGCATTCCTCCTGCCCCAACCCATCTCTAGAAGTCACCAGACATTTTGTGTCCATAAAAATCTCCAGACCACCAAGATTCTGCCCAAAAAAACCTCCAGCCCACAATAATTTAATTGGAAAAACCCTCAGAAATACAATCACTAAGCCTTCCAAGACTTGAATGTCTCATGATTATTCCAAACAAGAGCTCCCCATGAATATGCCCCCTCTGGTCTCTCCACTTTGGCGGGATGGTGCATTAGAGGGTTCTCCTCTCCAGGGTAATTTACCCTTTCCAGTCTGTCACGGCAATCCCCAGGGTCCCCCCTCTCTGCTCTTCCAAGGCTTAGTTTTCTGGGGACATTCTCTGGGCATTGCTGGGGTTCCCCACAGCCCCCAGGGGTTCCCTGGCTCCCCCTCTCTGGCCCCCCCAGAGGATGCCAGCCCTCTTGGGTCCCAGCGCTCCATTCCCCTGACTCTGCCCAGGTTGTGGGGGTGCTCTGGGGCTTCCCAAGGCCAGGGTGTTCCCCCAGGGAAGAATCCTGGGAATGCCCCTGGGCTGCACACCAGAGGGTCCCAGTGGGGATCCCCTCCTGCCCTTCCCCATGGACAAAACCTGGGACACCAAAAATCTCCCCAATGGGCATTTGCAGCTTTGCTTTGGAGTCCTTTGAGAATCAAAAAATTGGCCCCTAAAAATACCCCTCCCACAGGCCCCCAGGATATTTGGGTGAGCTCCCCCCCAAGGTCACCTGAGATAGTGAAGGGGGGAAATGCCCCAGGGCCAGGAGGGCCGTGGACACAGCAAGGACTGGCCATGTGGTCCTCCCGATTCCACATTCCTGCTCCTATTCCTCTATCTCAGCTCTTCCTCCCACTCGTCCTCCATGCCTCCTCCTCATCTTCCTTCTCTTGTTCCCTCCAGCCCTTGTCCCGCTGCTTCTCCCTCCCTGCTCCACCATCCCATTCCTCCTGCCCTGTTCCTGCAGCCCAACAGCCCACATGCAGGACTGGGATGGAGCCGGGACAGGTCGGGATGGGCAAAGGAAGGGCTTGGCTGCTCCATAAAGCTGGGACCGGGGGAATTTGGCCTGGGGAGAAGGAGAGGCAAACTGGGAAAACTGGGGGCTGCAGATCCAAACTGGGGCTTGCTGGGGACCCTGGCTAGGGACTGCCAGCCCGTGGGACTCCTCTCGGGAGATCCATGATGGGGGAACACAGGGAGGACTGGGGGGATCCCAGGATTGGCATCACTGGGATGGACTGGGCTGTACTGGGATCATATTACTTAGTAGAGCCTGCAGGGCAATTGAGGCTGTGTTGGGGGTGTGGTAAATAGGTATGATTTGTGCTGATAAAATTGAAACAGTAATCAATATTTATCATATAATAATTAATATTTGGGAATAATAAAATTAGTTAGGAGTTGTAATGCCAAAAGAAGAGAAAGAGAGGAGGGGAGAGGCCCCCCCCTTTGGCTGATTTTCACAAGGACAGGAAAAAGAAGCTGAAGATACAGTTGCTAAAATGAACAAAAACCTGATCAGGTCCCAGAAAATGCTAATTATAAGGGATTTATTGCTTAGATATGTAGATGCAGTGATATGTTACGTTGGCTTACATTGTACTGGCTTGGTGGGCATGTGTAACCCAAAGGTGAATTAAAGGACAAAGAGGAAGACTACAATTCTTCATCAATGAAGGCCCCCAAAGACTTGTGCGCCCACCGAACTGAGTGGTGGTGCATGTGCAGTAAAGGTGTTATTGAGGGCAGAGATAGGTAGATGACGAACTGTAACTGGGAGAATATGGTATTAACACATGGTATATAAGGGGGTAATTTTCACTTGGCAAGCTTGTACGTGATGTGGCACAGGTCCAAGAGCCCTGCACTCCGTACCCCGTGGTTTTTTTCTGCTTATGTGTTATTATTAGAACCAAATTTTCCCTTATTTATATATTTTCTAAACTATTCAATTAAAATTGCTGCTATCTCAAATATTGTTTGGGTTTTTTATGAGGGGATAATTGGGCAAACATAACAATTTTGGTGCTGAAACCTGGGACCCTCTTAACTCCAGGGAGGTGGATAGCTTCTGGGAAGGAGCTCCCCACCAGACTTTTGGCTAGACCACTCTCTCTTGGGAAAAGAGAGTCTTTATTGCAATAACGCATAAGCAAATTAGTTAATAAAAGCACACAGAAGAAGCTCCCATTAGTGCCAGCTTATAGGAGAGAGTACCCATATAAAACTGCTTTGTGCACAAAGACCCTTGTGAGAAAAGGAGGCTGTTAGTATCACGGGGTTTTGGGTCTGTGGGGTGGCTGTATGCATGTGTGAGTGTGTGTGGAGTGTCTGAGATGGGGGCTGGGACAGTCCTGGACCTTGGGACGTGAGAGGGACCTCCCAGTACCGCGTTTTCGTGCTCTCCCGGAGAGGAGACCAGCTGGGAAAGGAGGGAAGTGAAAGAAAAGTGAGTGAATGGGGACCCCGGGAGGGGTTTAACCTGGGGGGGAGGGGGGTCCCTGGTCCAGGCACCTGTGGGAAGGTCCTTGGGCAGGAGAGAGTAGGGAGACTGAGGAGAGTGATGGAATAGGTTCAATTTCCTTGGAGGGGTTGGTAGCAGGCATTTTAGTATGTGATTAGATGGTGAGAGGATGGGGCTGATATATTGAGAAAGAGGGAGAGGTAGGGGTGGAGGAAATAGATTGCAGAAGGAAAATAGGAGTGGGACAAGTAGATTGAAAAGGCAGTGTGACAGAGTAGTAAGTGAGAAAGTTGAACCACGAGGTGAGTGGGGAAAACTAAGATTTTCCTGGTACCGAGGGATCTCTTAGTTTGTTGCCGCCAGAAATGGGTCAGGGAAAAGTAGGTCCTTTGATCCAGGGGCTGTGGATTGTGTGAAAAATCTGCAGGAGTTTGGGGTATCTGGGAACTGTGAGGGGGTTCTCAGGAAGGAGCATTCCTCAGGACCCCCATGGGATGATAATACGGTTTTGGGATGAATGTGAATTCAAAAGGAGAAAAAGTAAACAGAAAATTATTAACTATTGCATGTTTGAATGGACAAAGGAAATGATCCGGAAAGATAATTTATATTGGCCCAAGTTCAGATCATTTGAGGATTGGATTTGCCAGGCTCTAAATATATGTGAATTCAAAAGACCCTGTTAATCAGGAGGAGAGTCCTGAAGTAGTCTGTTGTTCTGCAGGGGACATAATATAGGAAAAGCTTTGGAGTCCTGAGTCCCTGGGGTTAGAAAAGTAAGCAATTATATTCAGGTATGTTGTTCAGAGGCAGGACAGTTTGGGACTTTGACATCAGAGTTACTAAAAGAAGACACAAAGGGTGTTTCTAAAGAGAGATAAAAAAAAAGCAGAAAGCAGATGCCACAATTTTGGTGGCAGCAGTTAAAGAAATGCAGGCAGCTTTGAATACAGAAAAATCCACAGGGATAAACAAACAGCAGGATCTATTTTTAGGAACACAGGGGATTTTTTTCTGCCACAAGAAAGGGCACTTACAAAATTCTTGCCCTACCTTAAATGGTGCAGGACCTACCTGTTTTTACTGCCATAAAAGGAGCACCTACAAAGAAGTTGCAGGAAGAAACAGCAAGATGAGAAAATTTCTCAGTAGAATCAGAGAGATGGGGGGCTCTGTTTAATGAAGGGGACCAAAATACAACCAGAAGAGCCCTTGATAAAGTTTAAAAAAAAATAGGTCCTAATAGTGAAGTTATATTTTTAGTAAATACAGGAGTTTCTCAGTCCACAGTGACATCACAGATCAGACTGTGACATTA
The DNA here is from genome assembly GCA_024865655.1 of Emberiza elegans. Taxonomy (NCBI): domain Eukaryota; kingdom Metazoa; phylum Chordata; class Aves; order Passeriformes; family Fringillidae; genus Emberiza; species Emberiza elegans. The sequence goes on from JALJVW010003349.1 coordinate 25,364, forward strand.
TGGCATGACTGTGTGACATTATGGCATGACTGTGTGACATTATAGAGTGGGCTGTGAGGTCAAAGTGTGTGCTGTGACATTACAGAGTGGCAATATGACATCACAGAGAGGGTTTTGTGACATCACTGAGGGTGTTGTGAAATCACAGAGCTGTCTGTGACTTCATAGACTAGGAAGTGAGGCCATAGAGCAGAGTCTGCCATCATAGAGGATGGCTCTGTGACATCAGAGGGTGGGTTGTGACATCACTGGGTGGCTGTGTTACATCATAGAGCAGGCTGTGACATCACAGACCAGACAGTGACATCACAGGACAGTGACATCACATGGTGATTTTGTGACATCACAGACTCTTCTGTGACATCACAGAGCAGCTGTTTGACATCACAGGGTGCATCACAGGGAGGATCTGTGATATCATAGGGACTGTGTGAGGTCACTGGGGTGGTCATTCTGCGCCGCCCACCCCCAGCAGCAGCACATGGCCCATGGAACCAAGGGACCATTGTGACCCTGTGGGGCCCTGTGAGACCAAGAATCCATTGTGACACTGTGGGGACTCATGGAATCATGGAGTGCACTGTGACATTGCTGGACCTCATGGAACCAAGGGGAACATACTGACACTGTGTGGCTCCATGGAATGTAGAGATCATTGTGACACTGTGAGGCCCCATCAAGGGGCCATTATGACACTGCAAGACCCCATGGAGCCAAAGGTACATTGTGACATTGCAAGGCCTCTTGGAACCATGGAGACACCATTAGAACACTTCACAGCCTCATGGAACGAAGGAGACCATTGTGACACTGAGAGGAGCCATGGAATCACAGAGACCATTGTGATACTATGGGGCCATGGAATAAGCAAAGCATTGAGAGTCTGTGTGGCCCCATGGAACCAGTGAGACCATTGTGACCCTGGGGGTCCCCACAGAACCAAGAGGACCATTGTGATACTCTTGGGCCTCGCAAAACCAAGAGGCCTTTGTGACACTGCAGGGCTGCATGGAACCAAAGCTCCAGGGTGACACAGAGTGGCCTCCTGTCATCAGTGGTCCATTGTGACACTGTGGAGCCAAAGGAGACCATTGTGACACTGCAAGGCCTCATGGAATCATTGGGACCATTGTGACACTTTGGGGCCTTCTGGAACCTCAGGGCCATTGTGACATTGGGGATCCCATTGAACCAAGGTAACACAGAACAGGTCTGGCTGGTTTGGTCTCCCATTGACTGCCTGACTGGTCCAGCTGACCTTGGCATATGAGTTACTTCTCATCTGCTACTGAAACACCAGTGCTCCATGCTTTCTTTCCCAATGGAAAAGAACTATCCTCCTCCAGAGACCCATGAACAGAATTGGGATTTCACCTCCAAATTTCCTTATATCCGGGGATTGTTCCAATAGGAATATTGCCAGGGCAAGTCTGGCTGGCAATGGTTTCAAGGGTCACCTCTCATCTGTCCCTAAGACACTGGGGAAGGCTCCATGCTTTCATTCCTATAGAAAAGAACTGTCCTGCTTCTGCAGGTGCCCATGGCCAAGACTGGGGTTCCACCTCCACAATTCCCTTAATCCAAAGACTGCTCCCAGACAACATCTGCCATTCCTGACAAGTCTGGCTGGCCTTGGCCCAGTTAGGCTCTCACCTGCCTTCCAAACAATAGGGCTCTGTGCTTTCTTTCCTATGGAAAAGAACTGTCCTTCTTGGCCAGGTGCCCATGGCCAGAATTGGGATTTCGCCACCAACATTTCCTGCTGTGAGAGACTGGAGGAGATTGTTGTCTGGAAACGTTTCATGTGTGGGGGAGGAAGGGGCAGGTCCAGCCTTGCCCTGCCCTGGAACCCCAGCCCTGCCCTGCCCTGGAACCCCAATCCCCCCAGAGCCTCTATCCCAGCCCAGCAGTGGCTGCAAGTCCCTGGCACAGCACAGGCAATGCTCCACAGCCACCTCTGCAGCCCCCAGCCCAGCTCCTGAGGGACCAAATGAGACCAAGTCCCACCTGGGGGAAGGGCCCAGGAAGACCAAGGGGTATTGAAGGCTGACCACAAGGCAAGCACACATCTTGACCCTACCTCCTCTTGGAATTTCCATCTGAACAGTGCTGGAATCCAGGAGCTGGTCGGTGTGTGTATGCCTCTCTATATCTTTTGTGTCTCTCTCTTTCTGTGTCTTCTTCTGTTTCTGTGCTCCTGCAAATTTTGATTAACATTAAATTAAACAGTCTTAGAGTTTGTGAAGTTGAATGAGCCAAGTCAATGCTTTGAGAAGTGCTTTTTGTTGATTGAAGGTCTGTCATAGTTTGACATGAGAAGAATTTTAAAAAGTAATACAAAAATGTTTGTGTAGCTGACAGTCTGGTAAACCACTAAGATATTGAACACGCCTCTGTTAAACACAAATGTTAAAGATGAAAACCCCAGGAACATCCTCTTTCTTTTCCAGTCAACAAAGAAGCAGCGAGCCCTGGCCCCAGCCCCCGTCTCAACCAAACCAAACCAAACCAAACCAAACCAAACCAAACCAAACCAAACCAAACCAAACCAAACCAAACCAAACCAAACCAAACCAAACCAAACCAAACCAAACCAAACCAAGCAACCCTGCCAGGGGATGAGCCCCTTCCCCTCTCCCCAGGCCACCCCCCTCATGTGCCCATTCTAACCAAACCAAACCCCAACAACTGCCAAACAGGAACACAAAAGAGGCTACAAAACCCCAACCAGGACAAAGCTATCCACAGCTGTTAAAATCTTACCGTCAAGTCCCCTCCCCCCAACACAATCAAAACCAGAACCCCCTACAACCTAAAACCCATGCAAAATAACCCTACAAATAAAATTAAACATGAAAAACCCCAAAAACCAACCATAAAACCAATCTTAACACAACCCACCCACAACTTCCACCTCAAGTTACTGGCAGGTAAGATGTTAATCCTTTTAATACTTCAATCCTCCCTCAAATAAAAGAAAAAAACAAAATGCAAGCATATAAAGAACAACATAAAACCATCAAAGTCAGTAAAGGAGAAATTAAATTCCACATAAAAAAGAAGAAGAAATACCTTAATCTTAAAACTAAAATCCTCTTAAAAACTATAAAGAGAAAAATTGTATTCTTTTTAATGCATAAATCTATTAAAAATCCAAATTAATATCAAACAACAACCTCCATACTAAAATAAGCAAATGTTAAAATAAATGTAATTTCATAAAAAGTTTAAACAGGAAAAGAAAATAAAGTAATTCAGTATCCCCCAGAGAAGATCTGTATTCCCAGAGATAAAAATAATTTTAAAAGTAAATAATAAAAATTTTACCTTTAAAGAACTCATCTTCAAAACAATACCCCATAAGTTGACATGCCCCATCAACAAGCTGTAAAAAAGCTTGTAGCAATAAATACAACTTCACAATAACAAAGTTCCCCAGACAACTGTTATCCATGATAAAATTAAGAACCACAAAAAAACTATTTTTTCTTCTTGTAAAAAAGTCTCCATAACCTTAACCAGAAAAACTTCTCTCCCTAAGTAAACTAAAAAAAAATACTATTCTGGAAATAATAAAATAACAAGAAATTTTACTTTATTTACATTGTCAGTAAAAAGAAAATGTTGTAAACAACAAAAAAAAAAAAGAGTTCTAAAGAGTTTATTTTAATTCTTACTACCTTTTTTCTTTTAAATTTAGTCTTAATAAAAATTTCTTTATACCCTTTTAAAACTTTAGGCCTACTTTACCTTTCTCCTAACCCTATCTCACAAGAAAATAAATACATAAATAATTAATCGACACTAAAACCCACCACACCCATCAATCCATTAATTAAGAAATCTCAAAATTAGAAAAATCATAAATAAAAAAAGCAAAAGCACTACAATGTCATAATAAATCTTTTGCCAAAGTTTCTCTGATTTTCTAAAGTTTCCATTAAAGGTGGTTTTGTTCTTTTTAGCTCCTGAGAATCTCTTGTTGCTATTTCTCCAGGGAGTCCAACTCAGAGGACACAAATAGTTGTAATTCCTTTTAAATGTCTCCTTGAAAGAATTGTTTGAGGAAATGGGAGTCAGGGCTTGTCTGTCCTGCTTGGCACAGCCCAGGCAGGGCTTTCCCAGCCACATTCCACACTCCATTGCCCAACTGGAGCCGCTGGTGCCTCTGAGTTGTGCTGCCCCAGCCCCAGGGACGCTCTCCTTGTCTGCCCATTCCCCCACGGTCCCTGGGCAGGGATGGCCTCAGTGGGGGCTGCTGACATCCTCAGCACCTTGGAGGCTGCTGCTGAATTTTCCTGCTCCAGAGGCTTGTTCAGCCTTCAGCTCTTCAGTGCAGGAATTCAGTGTCCCAGGGCTCATTAACAATCAGAACACTTTAACAAGCCAAACCTCTGGGAATAATTTGATTTTGATTTTCAAATCCTGTGTGTTTAATAAGAGAGATTTCAGTAGTGTGTTAAAGTGAATGCATTATATTTAAAAAGACAGTCAGAAAATATTTTTTTAGGTCCTGTTTAGGTTTTTTTTTCCCTTGTAACTAACTGACATATGCAATCTCCAATTGACACTGAATCCAAGTACCTCTTCATGCAGTTTGAATAGATATGAAAATCAAGACCCTTCATGGCTGACAATCTATCAGACTCGGCCCCTACTCCCACTCCACCATTTCTCCCATCCAAGCCCTGGCACTCAGAACAGCCTTGTACAAATCTGAGCTCCTTCCAGCCCAGGCTGCACCTGTAGCTTTCAGCTCCTTGGTCCCAACTCCCACCTGCGTTCCTTGGAGAAGGAGCTGCCTGAGACACAGAGGGATTGTTCATTTCTTGTCAGCCAACAAAGCCAAGGGAAGGCACAGTTCCATCAAATGCAAAAGTAATTTTTGTGCTGGATATTAAATCCACTTTCCACTGCAGACAGTCTCAGAGCAATGGAAAACACCTTCTGTGCCCAGCACAGATCCCAAGGACCCCAAACCCTCCCTGCCCCAATTCTGCCCAGATTTGCTCTTTGCACACACGAGTCACAGGCTGAAGTCAGGAGCTCCCTCCATGCCCAGAGAGAGGAAAAGAGAGAAAGGGGATGAAGAGCTCTCCTGTGCAGAGCCAAGGTCCAAGTGCTGCCCCTGCAGTGGAAACCACAACTCATCAGGTTTGTGTCCTTTGGGCTCAGGGCCTGGTGGCACTCAGAGGCACAGAAAGGTTTCTTGCTAACAAACACAAGTTGAACATTTGAACAGTTTAATAACAATCCCAGCTCTTCCCTCAGGTCTCTGGGATGTCCCAGCAGCATCTGACATGTCCCCCACCCCCAAGGGATTTCTATACAGGAAGAGTTATAGACAAAGACAAAAAAAAAAGTAATTCTCTGATGGATATAAACACAATTAAGGTGTTCAGTAATGTGGTGTTTGCTTGAACTTCAGAAAGACTTGGCAACTAGCTGAAGCTGAAAGAATGAAGCCAGTCAGTTGAAAGGCACTTGAATGACCAGAGAGCATCTAGAGGAGGAAATCTGAGAGGAATGGGAAGAATATAGATCCAGATAGTCTAGTGAAGAGAAGTCCTTTGACATGTCCATTCAAACAGGAGAGCTGGAAACACCTCAAGGAAGGGGGTCATGGAATATTAGACTGAATGTCGGTGGCAAAGGTAGAGGGGAAGATCAGTATTTCTTCTTTTGCCATCAGTAAAAGGATCCAGTAGATCCAGGAAATTCCTCATTCTTCGTGGGGAAACTTTGCCATTTCTTAAAAGTAATGAAGTGACCAGACAATAAAGATTTGCTTGTATATTATGAAACAAACAGGTATTAACACCTGTGCCCCTTTCCAGGCAGACATCAGTTGTGTGCCCATGAACAGGCAGTGCCACTTGTGCCCTGAGGTTCCAAGCTCTCTTTATAATTCCCTCTTCTTGCAAATTTTGATAAATATTAAATTGAACAGGCTTATGGTTTGTGAAGTTGAATGGGCCAAGTTAATGTTAGGAGAAGTGTCTCTTGTTTACTGAATGTTGTATTAACCTTTTGCCAAAGTTTCTTGGATTTTCTAAAGTTGCCGGTAAAGGCTATTTTGTTGTTTTGAGCTCCTGAGAATCTCTTGTTGGCTCTTATTTCTGCAGTGTATCCAACTCAGAGTACACAAACAATTGTAATTCCTTTTAAATGTCTCCTTGAGAGAGTTTTTTTGTGGATTGGAATCAGGGCTTGTCTGTCCTGCTTGGCACAGCTCAGGCAGGGCTTTCCCAGCCACATTCCACACTCCATTGCCCAGCTGGAGCCGCTGGTGTCTCTGAGTTGTGCTGCCCCAGCTCCAGGGATGCTCTCCTTGTCTGCCCATTCCCCCATGGTCTTTGGCCATTTATTAGGTCCTATTTAGGTTTCTTTTTTCTGTTAATTCTTTGATATGTGCAATCTCCAATTGACATTGAATCCAAGTACCTCCTCACGCAGTTTGAATGGATATGAAAATCAAGACCCTTCATGGCTGACAATCTATCAGACTCTGTTCCTACCCCTACCATTTCCCCATCCAAGCCCTGGCACTCAGAGCAGCCTTGTACAAATCTGAGCTCCCTCCAGCCCAGGCTGCACCTGCAGCTTTCAGCTCCTTGGCTCCGACTCCCACCTGCTTTCCTTGCAGAAGGAGCTGCCCAAGACACAGAGGGATGTTCATTTCTTGTCAGCCAACAAAGCCAAGGGAAGGCACAGCTCCATCAAATGCAAACGTCATTCCTCTGCTGGATATTAAATCCACTTTCCACAGCAGACAGCCTCAGAGCAATGGAAAACACCTTCTGTGCCCAGCACAGATCCCAAGGTCCCCCCAACCCCTCCCTGACCCAATTCTGCCCAGATTTGCTATTCCCTCAGCTCTCTGGGATGTCCCAGCAACATCTGAAATATCCACCATTCCCAATGGATTCTGTACAGGAACCGTTTAAGACAGAGACATAAAAAAGATAATTCTGTGATAGATATAAACACAATTAAGATGCTGAAAAGTTACAGAAAGTAAAAGGTACTAAAACCCGTGCCCCTTTCCAGGCAGACATCAGCTGTGTGCCCATGAACAGGCAGTGCCACTTGTGCCCTGAGGTGCCCAGCTGGGATTGGATCTCTCTGAGAGCACCTGAGGAAGAGCAGAGCACCTTGCAAGCTGCAGGTCCCTGACAGCCCCGCAGGGCTCCTGTCCCATCAACATTTGCCCTGCTCCAGTGTGAAACAGGGCCCAGCATGGTGCCGGGATCATCAGAGAGCTCAGGTGTGTGCTGGAATTCAATGCCCTCCCCATCCCACAGCAGCCCTGCATTTCCCTCCTGCAGCCTTGGTCTCCAGCCCAGCCATGGAGGCTCTTTGGGCTCTGGACTGTTGCTGCAGCCCCCAAGGGCAGCTGAGCTCTGCCTTCGGCACAGTCAGGCCTGGCCAGCGCAGGCCATGCTCAGCAATTGCTTGTGTGTGCCTGGCCTTGCTGTCAGCCCCAGCAGCGGAGCCCAGCCCAGCTCCCTGCAAGCTCTGCCAGCTGCCCTGAGCTCTGGGCAGCACCAAGGGCCTCTCCCCAGCCCAGCCCAGCCGGCTCTGGCCCCACAGCTCTGCTCAGGCCAGGCTGCTCTGGGCACTGGCCCCACAGCCTCAGCCCCTGGCAAGGGCACAGCAGCAGCTGCAGCCGCCACAGGACTCAGCCCCAGCCATGGGGGAAGGTGCTTGGCCAAGGCCAAAGGAGGCTCCCTGGCTGCCCTGCTCCCCTCTGCCTGAGGTGCTGAGAGCTCTGCAGCCCCTGCTGCCATCCCATCTGCCCTGGGCAGCACAAGAGCCATGGCCTTGGGGCCCTCAAGAGCTGCTCCTGCTCCAGGCCCAGGGCCCCTCCCAAAGCCTGGGCAGCCAAAAAGCTGTGCCCATTTCTGTTCATTGCTGCTCTGATGGGGATGGGTCCTCAGCCACTTGGAGTTTGATGATGAATTTTATTACTCCAGAGTCCTCTTCTTTCCTGGGCTCCTCAGTTCAGGAATTCAGTGAAAAAGGCTCATTTGTTCAAAACACCAGAAGAAGAAAAGGCCCTGGGAATATCTTAAATGTTCAATTCTTCTGTGGTTACTTAGAAAGATTTCAGAAATATATCCAAAGTGAATGTACTCTTTTGAAAACAATGCTGATATTCCACTGTCATATTTTCTGAAAAATATCTTTGCCAGGATTTCTTCTCATGGGAAGCTGAGAAGCCTCAGAAAAGAATGAAAACAATAATTATCTGATTGCTACTGCTGTGTTTCCTGCTTTGGAATGTGGTCTGGAGATTTTTTACCAACAAGTGCATGCTTGATTGTTTTCCTGTCAATGTTTTTACATAATGACCAATCACCATCAGATGTGTCGGACTCTGAGGAGTCAGTCACAGGTTTTTCACTGTCATTCTTGTTAAGCCTTCTGTCTGTAACCTTTCTTATCCTTTAGTATGATTTTAGTATAGCATAATAAATATGACATGACATGACATGACATGACATGACATGACATGACATGACATGACATGACATGACATGACATGACATGGTATGGTATCATATTAGCCTTCTGAGAACATGGAGTCAGATTTTCATCTCTCACCTCTTCCTTGGGACCCTCAAAAACTCAACACAGAAAGAACTGTTTTGTCCTGCTTTCTTTTCCCATTTATGGATTGATATCAGCAATGTCCAAATGATATTGACCCCCAGCACCTTAAAATTCAGTCTGAACAGATATGAAAATCAAGGCTCTCCAAGTGGCTAACAAACAATATCACTTTGTCCCCCCTCCCCACCATTTCCCTCCAACCCCTGGCACTCCTATGGATCAGGAATGGTGTGGCCAGCAGGAGCAGGGCAATGATTCCTCCCCTGTCCTCAGCACTGGTTGGGCAGCATCTCGAGTGCTGTGTCCAGTTCTGGACCCCCAATTTAGGAAGGCCATGGAGGGGCTGGAGCGTGTCCAGAGAAGGGCAACAAGGCTGGTGAGGGGACTGGAGCACAAGTCCTGTGAGGAGCAGCTGGGAGATCTGGGGTTGTTTATCCTGGAGAAGAGGAGGATCAGGGGAGACAGGGCACTGTCAGGGCACAGGTTGGACTTGATAAAACTCCAAGGTGTTTTCCAACCTTACTGATTCTGGGATTCTCTGAAACCACCCTTGGAGCAGCTGCAGGAGGAGCCCTGGGCCTCCTCTTCAGCAGCTCCAGCAGCCCAGGTCACTCAGCTTCTCCTACCAGCCCCAAAGCCCATCCTGTCAGTCCTGCAGAGCCTCTGCAGCTCCTCCTCATTGCCCAGAACAGGGAGCCCCAGAGCCAGACACAGCAGCTCAGATGTGCCCCCCTGGCCTGGGGTGCCTCTGGCAAGGGAGCAGCACCAGGCACTGCAGGAGCCTGCAGACAATTCCTGCAGCACTTGTAGGATGATCCTGCTGCCCAAGGAACATTCCCATGGTGCCAAGTCAGGAACTGCAATGGGGAGTGGAGCCAGAGAGGAAAGGGCAAACAGGGATGGGCTGTTTGCAGGGCAAAGAAGAGGGATGGGCAAGAGGAAGAAATTTGTGCCTGGGAGGAGTAAAGAAAGCAGAGGTGAAGCCAAGGGAATGCTCAGGGCAGTTTGGGGGTGGCTGCCAGGCAGCCCTGGCTCTGAGCAACAGCGTCTGCAGTGGGACAGGAAACTCCCAGCTGATGGGAACAAACTTTCTGGCTGAGTGCAGAGGCCAGGACAAAGCTGAGTGGTTTCTCTGATGTCCCCCAGCCCTTGCTGGCCCCAGGGGCTGATGACATTTGTGCTCCCTCAGGTTCATGTCCCCACAGCAACAGCATGGGGTGCTCCCGCCTGCTGTGTGCAATGCAAACAGGGGCTGCTGAGCCAGTGCTGCCGTGTCTGTGCCTGCAAGGATGGGGCACCTGTGTGAGCTGGGGGAGAGGCCAGGGCTGCAGAGGGGGGATGTTGTTGGCAGCTCCATGAGGACGCTCTGGGACGCTGCCCTGGGCTGTCCAGCGCACTGGGGATGTATCAGCCTCAGCTCTGCTGCTCCTTCCCATCTCCCCAGGGCCCTTGCAGAGCCCCAGCCATGCTGTTTGCCCCCAGCCTGCCCACGGCCAGCCTGGGGCTGCTCACGGGGTTTTCTGTGCTGAGCATTGGCCTGGCTGTGCTCTTGAGAGAGCCTGGGCAAGGAGCCTGGAGCCCCCAGGGCCTGGCCTGAGGCGTCAGCGCTGCCCCAGCAGTGCCCATGGCCTGTCCCTGCTGCAGCCCCGGCACTGCCACCCCCAGGGCTGTGCCCGGCCCCGAGAGCACTCAGGCCCTGCAGCAACACCAGGGCCACCAGGGCAGTGGGGCAGGGCCACGGCAGCAGCACTGGCAACACCAAGTGCTGCTGCTGCTGCTGGGCACAGCTGCTGGGCCAGCACTGATCTGCCCCCAGCTCTGCACACAGACATTGCTGCTGCAGCTCCAGAGAAGGCAACAAAAGGGCATCTCTGCAGAAAACTTTGCTGGGAGATACTTTCATTCATTTGAAGCCACTGAGAGCCCAGCCCCTCACTGACATAATCTGTGGCCACAGGGGACTTGGAAAGTAACAAAATAAGAAGTGGCACAAACAATGACATTTCTTTGTGGACAGTATGGAAAAAGTAGAACAAAGAAACAGAACCTCCCAAATGAGAACAAGAAGAACTATCAAAGATTATTTTTATTACAAGTGATTTGCAGAAATTGTATAGCAGTTTAATGTTTTTTTAACCATCCAGTCATCATTGTCCACATTGCAGCCTTGAGCTCCTGGTTCCTCAGGCTGTAGATGAGGGGGTTCAGGGCTGGGGTCACCACCGAGTACAGAACTGACAGGGCCAGATCCAGGGATGGGGAGGACATGGAGGGGGGCTTCAGGTAGGTAAAAAATGAGGTGCTAATGAACAGAGAGACCACGGCCAGGTGAGGGAGGCAAGTGGAAAAGGCTTTGTGCCGTCCCTGCTCAGAGGGGATCCTCAGCACAGCCCTGAAGATCTGCACATAGGAGAAAACAATGAACATAAAACATCCGAGTCCTAAACATGCACCCACAACAAGAAGCCCAAGTTCCCTTAGGTAGGAATGTGAGCAGGAGAGCTTGAGGATCTGTGGGATTTCACAGAAGAACTGGCCCAGGACATTGCCCTGGCACAGGGGCAGGGAAAATGTATTGGCTGTGTGCATGAGCGCACAGAGGAAGGCACTGGCCCAGGCAGCTGCTGCCATGTGGGCACAAGCTCTGCTGCCCAGGAGGGTCCCGTAGTGCAGCGGTTTGCAGATGGACACGTAGCGGTCGTAGCACATGATGGTCAGGAGGGAAAACTCTGCTGAGATGAAGAACGTAAAGAAAAAGAGCTGAGCTGCACATCCTGAGTAGGAGATGTTCCTGGTGTCCCAGAGGGAATTGTGCATGGCTTTGGGGACAGTGGTGCAGATGAAGCCCAGGTCGCTGAGGGCCAGGTTGAGCAGGAAGAAGAACATGGGCGTGTGCAGGTGGTGGCTGCAGGCTACGGCGCTGATGATGAGGCCGTTGCCCAGGAGGGCACCCAGGGAGATGCCCAGCAAGAGGCAGAAGTGCAGGAGCTGCAGCTGCCGCGTGTCTGCCAATGCCAGCAGGCGGAAGTGCCTGATGGAGCTGCTGTTGGACATTTGCACTGCCTTAGCACCAGGATCTGTAAGAAAAGTAATCATGGAATAGTTGGGTTTGGAGAGGACTTTAAATATCCCAGCACAGCCTGGGGACACTTTCCCCCCACTGCCTGCCCAGGGCTCTGCTGCCTGGAGCTGTCCCTGCCAGCAGCTGCTTCCCTGTGCCCAGGGCTGGGCCCTGCCAGTGCTGCCAGAGTCCAGCCCAGCCCTGGGGGCTCAGCTCTGCCCTGCAGACCCCTCCCAGCTCAGGCACTGCCCAGGGGCAGCTCTGGCTCTGCAGGCTCTGATGGCAATGTCAGAGCAACCCTGAGGAGGCTGGAAAAGCAACATTGATGCTGCCTCTAAGAGGTCCTGTAGTGATTTCGATCAGTGCCTGGTTTTATAAGATCTGAGAAAATATTTTTTTTTCTCATCCTGGACTGACATATGAATATCTGTTTCCAATTTCCCATCCAGGAAACCCAG